>MJUU01055236.1:0-55549 GCA_002080025.1 Modiolus philippinarum | reverse complement strand
CTTGAAAGTTTTGGATCTTTCTAAAAACAATATAAGAAGCTGGAAAACGGCCTGTTTCGAGAACTTGTCAGTAAATTTCAAAGAGTTGTATTTGAATGACAATAATATTTCCACAATTACCAACACAACGTTTCCATACCAACTACTACAACGACTAAGAAAGCTCCATTTGTTTGGTAATAATTTCCAGTGTGATTGTTCCTTACACTGGTTTCGTTATTGGATGAAATCACATTATCACATACTCGATGCTCTTTCTGAGGACAAATCACATTTTATCTATAGATGTTATAATTCGAAAGAAAACAGTTCTTCTTTGCTAATAGATTTCGATCCGACTTATGAAGATTGTAATGGTCTATCTTCTTCAGAGAAATTAGCATTTGCTATTGTTTCAATCAGCTTTGTTCTTATCGGAACACTAAATGTTTTAACAGCGATCAGAGGAAGCTGAAAGGTGTATGAAACAAAACGATTAAAAAGGTGGAACATTTGTGCATTCCAGCAGATATTGACCGTTAATATCAGAAAATCGGACCGGCGCTTTCCATACTTTAGAATGCTACATGTCCATTGATCAGTATTAAACCAATGATACATGTTTGTCAGAATTTTTAACTGATATGCAAAATACATGTACATGTATTTGTATATCACGAAGACATATTATATATTGCGGCGGGAACTAACCTAACATCTCATGTACTTTAGATAACCTTTAGCAATGTCATAGAAAACAAATACTATTCAATAGATAATCGTTTATATTTGTCAGAAAAGGGAAATTTTGGTGAACGGACTATTGCAAGGTTTTTTTTATTTCCGACCTAAATAGGATATTTTTGACCTTGTTAGTATATCATTGAAATCAAATGTATAGCCTTAGCCACTATGACCTGAATATGATATTGTAGAATAATGATCTCACCATTTTATATTAAAATTTTCTAATCGGAAGTTGTTTTGTAGTTTGTTTTCACCTGATTTGTCTTTTTGTCTCATGGACTTCGGCTCTTGACCACTCTGTTCGGTAATTTTGTTAATACCCCCATTTAAACAAGGGAGTTTTTATTGAATTAATTTTCCATAACAATATATAAATTTCAAATGTTTCATTGCTGCAAGTACATACCAGTTTCTATGTTACGTTCAATGATATAAAATAAATTGATTTCTTGTCAACATTTCACTCTCTATCTTACGCAACATATTTGACACGAAAGCTACAGCACAAATGAAGATTTTATGTTTTTCAACGGTTATAAAGTTGGAATAGTGTAAATATTTGTGTTGATTGTCAATAGCACTGCATTGGATTATCAAAATACATGCATATCGACACATCAAAAGCATCGATCATAGAAATAATTGGCCAAGTAATATATGCATCATTTTGAATAACAATAGTATAACCAAAGTGAAAAAGAAACATTTGGAGTACTTGCTAAAAGGGCTGCAACTTCATTTCTTACAGAATAGTAAAATTCACACCATTGATGGGGATTACATATTCAGGAATCTCACAAAACTGATTCTGCTTAACATTGGATATAATAATTTCGACAAAAATTCTTCGATAAAACTTCTTGAAAGCATAAAAATATCGCATCTAAGGATTCTCGATATCTCCTGTAATCCAATGCCCAGAGAAGAATCCATTAAATTTACAAGAAATCTCAAAGAACTGTATATGGGTTGACAAAATTTGAAATTCGTTAAAACAGACCAACCGAGCAAAGTTCTGACGATACTGTATTTACGAAGTAAGCTGAACGAGAAACTTAACAAGCAATCAAATCTTATTTAAACATAAATTACTTGACTTATCACAAAATCCAATAAAACATTTATCTTCACAGACATCACAATTTGTAAATCTTCAAGATTTGTCCATAGCTAAACTACCATTAACAACTATGACTTTTCCTGGAATAAATAGCTCATCACTGAAGATGTTGAATATTAGTAACTCATTCAATCGATCTCTACACGTCTTCAATATGTCGGCGAACATGGAAATTCTAAATTAACTGGCATCTCTTCTGCCAGTGCTTGGTAAGATCAGGATCTTTTTGAGTTGCTATCGTCTATGAAATATTGACAGTATTAGTGCTTTCTAATAATTTTTGGGTAGGGTTGCAAATAATGTTTTTAATAGAATGAATGTCTTGAAAGTTTTGTATCTTTCTAAAAATAATATAAGAAGCTGGAAAACGGCCTGTTTCGAGAACAAGTCAGTAAATTTCAAAGAATTGTATTTAAATGACAATAATATTTCCACAATTACCAACACAACGTTTCCATACCAACTACTACAACGACTAAGAAAGCTCCATTTGTTTGGTAATAATTTCCAGTGTGATTGTACCTTACACTGGATTGGTTATTGGATGAAATCACATTATCACATACTCGATGCTCTTTCTGGGTATAAATCATATTTTATTCATAGATGTTATAATTAGAAAGAAAACAGTTCTTCTTTGCTTATAGATATCGATCCAACTTGAAGATTGTAATGGTTCATGTCTTTCAGAGAAATTTGCATTCGCTATTGTGTCAGTCAGCTTTGTTCTTATCGGAGCACTGAATGTTCTAACAGCGATTCGAGGAAGTTGTGAAGGATGTATGAAACAAGACAATTTAAATAGTTGAATACTTGTGCACAATTATTCAAAGATATAATTACTCCCTTGATGTTTTCATTTATATGAAATGATATATATATATATATATATATATATATATAGGTTATTACATGTCATTTTCCATACTTGCCCTTGTATTAGCCCAAGACGCCCATATCTATTCCATATCAGTGCTTGCTTAAGTTTCTAAGGAAAATATCAATTAGTTGAGAAATGTTAAGTTTGGTATGTATAACCATTAAATGTGCTTTCTTTGTTCTTGGTCCTCGGTAAAATAATTTGATGCTACATTTTCACTACTGTAAAATATGAATCTTTTAATAAAAACATCTTCTGGGGCCTCAACAAAGTATTAAGTTACAATATCTAGCGTATATGATGTTGGTGTCCTCTTTATTTTTTAGGACACAAGACAAAAAATGGTCTACTTATTCAATTTGTGTAAATTCACAGTAACTTCGATATTTAGTTATTTGAATAGTTTGTAACAAAGATCCATGTCTTATAAGTATATTGATGCCTTTTTGTAGATGATTGAAGGTTAAGTTTTTGCATCGTTTATAAATGGACTTTATTGACTGTAAAGGTAACATAATGTCCAATACACCATTTTTCATTTTTGATTTATTATTCGTTTTGAAGGTCCGACCCCCCGTCCACTAATGTACACAAAATTATGTAGATGACGGAAGCATACTAACTTTTGCAGCAGGAACCACCTTTATGTCTCAAATATTTCATATAAGCTACATGTTCACCAATACCTCAAAAGCCATTTTTTTTAATTCAAAATGTACATGTACCATGTCGTTGAAATATAATGTTTAGGCCTAGCCTCTCTGAATATGATACAAAAATATACTGCTGTAGAATCACGATTTCACAATTCTAAATAAAAGCTATTTATCGGAAGTAATTTTGTTATTTAAACGAGGAAGTTATTATTGAACCGATGTACCATAACGATATATATATATATATATTTATATAATGTTTCATTGATGCAAGTAAATACCAGTTTAATTTTTTTCTGTTAATGGACTTCCAAATGTTTTGGTTTGATTTGCACTGATGAGACATAAGTTGTCGAAATGCGCATATGCAGAAAATAAATTAACAGTAACTTCGGTATTTTATCATTTAAATGGTACGCTCAGTAAAATGAAATTTATCGCCTTTCTGTCACACGTTTGTCCCTATTTTATCAAACGCAAGGAAGCTACAAAAGTGTGTGAAAATTCACAATGTCTGTGAAAATGTATAAAGTTGGAATTGTGTATATATTTGTGCTGTCTGTTAAAATCATTGCATAGGACATGTGGTTGTACGCCTCAAGACTTTGTCCTTGTAGGAAGACACATCACAAGCATCCATCAAAGAATTCGTTGGCCAAGTAATACATTCATCATTTTGAATGACAGTAGTATAACCAAAGTGAAAAAGAAGCATTTGGAGTCCTTGCCAAAAGAGCTGACATGTCTTTTCTTACGTAATAGTAAAATTTACACCATTGATGGGGATGACATATTCGGGAATCTTGCAAAATTGATTCTGCTTGACATTGGATATAATAATCTCGACAAAAATATCGATAAAACTTCTTGAAAGCATAAAAACATCGCCTCTCAGGATTCTCGTTTTCATTAGATTCATTGGAAACCTCTAAGAACTATATATGAGCAACTGCGAGTTGACAAAGTTAAATTTTCTTGAAACAGATAACCGAACAAAGTTCTGAAGATACTGGTTTTACGAAATAACAAGCTAAAGGAGGAAACTCTACAAACAATAAACTCATATGTGAACATTACATCACTTTATTTATCACAAAATCCAATAAAACATTTGTCTTCACAGACATTTTCACCATTTCCACATCTTCAACAATTGTCCATAGCTTAATTACCGTTAACAACTATGACTTTTCCTGGAATAAATAGCTCATCACTGAAGATTCTGAAAATTAGCAACTCATTTTCATTTTTCCAAGTGAATCAAATTCTACATGTCTTCAATATTTCGGCGAACGTATAAATTCTAAATTGGACCGGCATTAATTTGAGCAATACTTGGTTAGATGTGGATCTTTTGGAGTTGTTTTTACCCATGAAAAACTTATCAGTATTAGTGTTTTCAAACAATTCTTTGTGTAGAGTTTTCAATAAAACGAATGTCTTGAAAGTTTTGGACCTCTCTAAAAATAATATTACAAGCTGGAAAACGGCCTGTTTCGATAACATGTCAGTAAATTTCAAAGAATTGTATTTAGTAGAGCGGCGGATATGTAAAAAGTCGCTTAAAGAGTTTAAATTACCCAAAAGCCCCATGGAATTTTATTGCTGAATATCATTTATCAACATCTCAACTCTCAGAAAATGTCTGTCGTTGCATTAAATTGTGGCCCCTACGACGTAAAAATGGCGACTTTTGACGTTACCCTGCTCTTCAATATACACACGGGACGGCTTTGAACGAAAATTTATTGAATTCACCACTTATTCCTGAAACTCAAATACAAAAGAAACAAAACGCATGCAATAGTGTACTTAATTATGCATCAATACACCCTTATAAGTTGAAACATAGCCCAGTACGACCGTTTACAAACTTGGTAAAATTAAGCATTAAAATTGATGTTTTTTAGCATCTACCTTTTAATCTTTTACATATTTGTTAATTATGTCTCATAACTGATTTGGCAATTGTTTCACGTAACTATTGACGTATTTGTTTCCAGAATACATCATTTCTCCACGTTAAATTTTTTATCAAAAGTTGTGTTTTGCAAATATTTTCTTCTCGTATTTGAACAGTGTTGTACCGATTTGGTCATAATTTTTAAATTTACCCTTTACCCTTTACCAGACAGGCTGTTTTAATGATATTTCAACAATATTTCTATTTGTTTGGTATATGTTTGACATAAGTACTATTCTAAAAATACGTGACAGATGTTTATAATGTCTTTATTTGCTCACCTTTATAAAAAGGGTGTAATTAACTAAAGGGTGCGTTTGAGTATTGGGTGTGTTCGTATAGTTTAGATATGAAAATACGGAAATGTACTTGTTGTGTCAAATCGGAGTCCAGCTCTGCTATGCCAAGCAAAAACTTGAAACGGCAAAGCGTTCTAAAGATGAAAACAGCTTCACTTCACAAAATATGTGTCATCATTAAATTAATTACCCCAGAAAACTTAAATTTCCTGAAATCATAAAACCTCCAAAAAGATTATGTTTCATTGTAAATTGCTAAATATTGCGCTAAAAGTTGTATAGTGGAAAATTGTTGACAGAAGAAAATCGAACAAGACATGCCATTGCGTCCTGTTGTGCTTTTGTGCGCATCTTCAAACTTGAGAACCTATGTAAATTCTGTGTGTTTTCTTTTATCGTCGTTTTCTGTTTTAAAGATGCACTTTCTTATTACAAAGCTTGTGAAGTTTAAAACGTTTTGTTACAATTTGGGAGAAAGCATATTATGTATAAAGATTCTAGTTTTGTTTACGACATTGACATTATTGGCGGATCCAAGTGAGGGTTCCGGTGGTTGGTACCCCCCTGTTTGTACAATCATGTGTTTTTAATGAATATCTTGTTTTTTTACTAAGAAATACCCCCAAAATGTTTCGAGACTCGTGCCGCTTGGTGGAATATCATTTCACTTCGAATTTGAACCCCTCTTTTCAAATTGTCTGGATCCTGCCTGGACAAGCATTTGCAGGTAGTTGATGGGCTTTTGCCTATGGCCGATTTTCTTTAATTACAGTAATACGTCGCATCTGTTTTATTCTTCAATGGAAACTGTCATTGCTTGGCATAAAGTACTACTTGATCTCACACATTTAATGTCCTTTAACTTCGTGTTCTTGATTTTTTTTTCAATGGACCAATGTGTTTTCGGTTTTTCTCTTTACGAATTACCTTGTGTGTTTTACACAAGTAGATGCCCTGTTCATGTGATTAAAGTAGTTCTTAAGTTAACAAGTATGAATCAAGCAGATTTTGTTTCTAGAAAACCTAGCTTTTTTAACTTAATTGCCAAGATCGCGTAGAGGTTTAACAGCACACAATAAAGTCACATACTTTAACAGGTAAAAATAAAAAATAACTATTATCAAAAATAACCTTGAGCTCATTTGATGTCAACAAAAGGTCCAAAAACCAATGATTCATATGTTTTACTTTGTGTTTTGTGAATGTCAAACGTAAGAATCATTTAGATGTTTGCTCCCCCCCCCCCCACACACGCCAAAAATATTACGAGGAAACTTAATTTTGATATAAATCTTCAATGTCAATGACTAACATGAGTCATAATTGTTGCAGACACCTTGTACAAAAGGAAAAACGTGTGTCAAATACCTTGTTCTTAGTCAACCTTGTACCGCTCTGTTCATTGTAAGAAAAATTGCCTTATTTTCCTTGAAAGAGGTCAAATTCAATGAACACTATAGCAGCACATATCACTTTAATGCATTCAAAACTAGGTTTAAATACGACAACTCCAGTGCAAGTTATATGTGTATTGGAAAACCCTTTACTTGAAGACAATTATTTGACCTCAAGGTCGAAGGTGAATGTCATATGAATGTCAAATGGTACCAAATATTAAATTTTTTTGTGATACACTTATTTGCCGAATATCTGGAAAGTATGTCCAAAAAATTAGTAAGTTATACCACGGCAAACTAAAAATACAGCTCTCAGGGCTATGACCTTTGACCCTTAAATAAAGTATGTTTGGACCATGTCAGATAGCGACGACAGCCATTTTCTGAAAGAACAAATATTACACTTTCGTTTAAGATAATAAAAGTCCATAGGGCTTTCGGGTAATTCAAATTTTGAAAATTTGCCTCCTCGCCGCTCCACTAATTTGAATGACAATACTATTTCCACAAATACCAACACGACGTCTACAACGACTAAGAAAGCTTCATTTGCCAGTGTGATTGTACCTTACACTGGTTTCGTTATTGGATGAAATAACATTATCACATACTAGATGCTTTGTCTGAGGATAAATCACATTTTATTTATAGGTGTTATAATTCGAAAGAAAACAGTTCTTCTTAACCTATAGATTTCGATCCTACTTATGAAAATTGTAATGGCTTATCCTCAACTGAGAAATTAGGATTCGCTATTGTTTCAATAAGTTTTGTTCTTATCGGAAAGGTAAATGTTATAACAGGGATTTAGGGAAGTTCTGACGGGTGCATGAAACAAGTCAATTGAAATAGTTGAATATTTGTGCAGAATGCATCCAAACATAGATGTTTTCATTTATTTGAAATGATACATACTGTTATTTAATAATAACTCATACCATATAATAAAGGGTACTGATGATTCAAAACAATGGATACATTTATTTTATTAATTGTGATTCATCTAAGCATACAGGCCAGTGATACAAGTGAACGGTTATACGATCATGCTTTTTTCCAGATATTACAGTGGATTTACGCTTTTGCTTTTTCAAGTGATAAAATTATAGGACCACCAAAACGTGTAACCAAACTTTAACTCAGCGCTATTGTAACTGTTCAAAGTAAGAGGAAAGTAGTTTGAAGTCAGATTAGTTCAATGTTCAAACTCGGATCTATCCGGAATGATAGGTAGTTGTTTCATTTATATTTATATAGAAAACATTACATATGATTACGTATGCACATGCACCTTAGCGATTTGATGGGATTATACAGTATACAAAGCAAAATGTATCAAGAGAGCGATTTGCAAAAAAAATAATAATAATAATAAATAATAAAATAATAATAATAATAAAATAATAAATAATATACTCATTTCAAAAAAGGTTCCCCGTGCGAGAGATGTATGCCCTCGATATATTTCATTATTGTGATGTACTTGTACTTCTTCTTGAATTTCTCACATGGAGAAACTATCACACTTTCAAAATGTTGGCATTTCAGTTTTTGTAGTCAGACAACCTATTTATAGTCCCAATATCTCATGATTTTATTATGTCACGTGTTCTCGCAATTGGCTAGATGGGTGCCCTGTGCCATATAGCGATTGACTTCTGTTGATCTTTTTGTCAAGCAACGGGTGACAGCGATGGAAACAACAGTTTACCAGTTAATTTAATGTTTTATATTAAAAGAACAGCTTGTTTTATGCTTTATGTTTTATATTGAAAGAACAGTTTGCTAGTTAATTATGTTTGTAAACGACCCAGTATCTATGGGAGACAATTTTCATGGATTTAGCGTTGTTGGACATGGTGACTTTACGATAAAGAATACCCATAAAAGATCCATCGCCTGGTTTTACCTTGTATTTGTAGAGACTTTTTTTTCATATGCTTCTACTCCATATCCTTTCGTTGCTCATATGAGACAGATTGGAAAATGGATTTCTATCGATAGAAACCCACCGTCAAAATAACGATGTCGTCGGTAAAAATCGCCATGATGACCCACTACTCAACAAAAAATAACGACGATGACGGACACCTCGAACATTTGTATGCAATAATACTTCCATTATTAGACTCATATACCTGGTATTCAAATAATCACAAATAATACCCACTAATAATCACATAATCATGAAACCCACTGGAAGGATTATGGTCTTTGAAACCAAATACTAGTTACCGAGTATCCGGCAACAGTTTCTATCACACAATCAATGGCGACTAATCTAAGAGGATAGAGGAGTTTAACAGGAGCAATATCTAAGCTCACATGTAACACTAATTCTCCTTAAACACGCACAGGATTTTGTATTCACAGTTGTAGATTTAATTAAAGAATATATTAAGACATATGATTCAACCCTACCAGATATTGAGTTGCAAATATACTTTATGAAGAACAATACAAGAGAAGTGAAGCACAGTTTACCCACTCGAATACATCGACAAACGCATACCGAAGCAAAAATGATAGCAGGGGGAATTCCAAAATCAAAAATCCAAATTCACGGCTATTCATATGCAACACGAATTCAGACAGCATGACTAAGACAAAACAAATAAACAAAAATCAGCAAGAGCAACAAAACTAAAGCACTAGCAGTGTGAACCACTACAAAAACTGAGGTATCATCAGGTGCTCTAGAAGGGTAACATAATCTGCTCAACGCGTGGCACCCGTCACACTGCCAGTGAAAAGTCCGGTTTCATCACAGTCGGTGTTTGTCGGTACGGTAATAAATTCTGGGTATACCCAAAGATATCTATTCTCATCTGAAAATAGAAAAATGTATCTGTCTGTCAAATCCTGGTGACGGCCGTAGATTTCTAAAACTTCTGCATCGCCAATCGCAACAGTGACTAAACATACCCTGGATGAATAAGTTTTTGGGACAGTAATTTCGCTCTGTTGACAAAATCGCTGTGCAAAACACAGGCAAGACAATAGCGAATGAGTAGTGAAATGAAAATGCAATATTCCTGAGATGTGGGAATATCACTGCTCAAAAACGAGAAGTTCACTATTGGAAAGTGGAAACTATTATTATATAAGATATAATCCCGAGAATTAAAATATACATTATCACATGAATTATTTAGAGAATAAGACAGTGTAATTGGTGAAGGAAAGGATATGGAGTAAATGCACATGAGACAAAGTCTCTACAAATACATGGTAAAATCAAGCAAAGTAACAACGCTTTGATTGTTGTTCTTTATCTTGAAGTCACCATGAGGCCTTCAAGAATGAGCTTTGCTGATACCTCATAGAAAGTACAAGACGGCCCCCAGCAACGGTTTGAGCAGAATTATTTGCTTATTGTCGACCAATGCTACACCCATGTCTTTTCTGGTCATAGATGCGGGATTCTCAGCAAACATTAATTAAACTGGCGAAGTGCTCTTACAATCACTGTCATCCTCTGCCCGACAAAAGCACTAGCGTCTTAAGCTACTGGACGATTTCAACATATAGACAAACACAGGGCACTCATCAAGTTGATTGTAAGAAAACTTGGCATTATAAATTAGTGAATTTAGGTTATGCATATGCGCATTTCGACAACTTATGTCTCATCAGTGCAGATCAAATTAAAATATTCCATGAACCATATGAGAAATTCTCTCACGAATAAGTACACCATAACTGAAATATAAAGAGAGCATACATCTCTCGCATGGGGAATCATTTACGGACTCACACTGGATATACAAACTCCAGTCGAAAATGAACTAAAAGATTGTTAAAGCAGTGTCCACCATTTTTTACCTTCCTTAGGTGATGTGGAGGTTATGCTTTGAGAGCACTTTTACTTGTTATTACTATTTCTTTGAGATTTTATTTGACATTTTTGAATACATCATCAAACGAATACCGAAACAAAAAAGGCTATAAAGGGGAAAATTTTAAAGTCTTAAATCTAAAAGCAGGGCAATTCAAATAAACCACACGGACTCTTGAAAATATGATTTAATTGTTTTAATAATACATTCACTTTTGAATACAATGACACTCCAGCCTCCTGAAGAATTCAAATTATAAGCAGTCTCTTTATTAAGGTTTCAAGTAACCTGTTGAAATGTGAAGAGTATTTGTTATTTTGTCAAGTCTTTCAGAGTGTACGTTTTATTTCAGATATTGAAAAATGATTTTACGTCTATGATCAGTACAGATTCTATCAGTAAGTGTTTAAACTAAAAAGTAGAAGCAATCTACATTAAGACATATTATTTGTAACAACGCTAAATTTGCATTTGTTACATTTACACTCTATGACCTAATTGCAGACAGGATTTGTAGGTATCACTAACAGAGTTTTAATTCAATCTTTATTTCAAGTCATAAGGGACCGACCGTTTAACTTGAAGGTGGGTGGGGTGGGATGGGCTGGGGGAAGGGGATTTCACATAAAATCAGTTCAAAAATATTTTTGAACTGATTTTATGTGAAAAAATATTTTGGCTGCCAATATGATGAAAAAATATTCTGAAGGATGCTTTCTGCCCCAAAAATAATAGTAATTTTGAAAAAAAAATATTTTGTTGATGGAAGTGAAAAAGATATACTAGATTTGTACGCGCAGAGCGCAAAAAAAAATCTGACCAGTAAAAAAAACATTCCTCCCCCCATTTCAATTTAAAGGTCGGTCCTTAACTGGTTTGGATTTTAACCGGGATGACTCCAGATGCCGTATACACGAAGCAAGTCATACTTACCGATTTGTTTCAGCTAATGTCACTCTAGGTTTTAAACTAGAGTCGACTGTTAGTGCGTGAATTATGAATGCTTTGCGGTTTTCCAATGTTAAATGTTGATGACATTGATCTTTGTATTTGTGTAATAAATAATTATTCTGTTTTGTTTTTGTTTGTTTGTTTTGTTTTGGTTTTGTTTGTTTGTTTGTTTTTGTTGTTGTTGTTATTGTATTCTTTATTCAGTATCATATACAAGGCAAACGTACATAACATTTTTCAGTCTTGAAGACAGGAACATACTCATACATACTCCAACTACATTAAAAACCAAAATTTTTACAATTGCCAATGACGATATTAAAATTCAGATATTAGAATAAATACCACAGAGTAATTTCCATAATTAACTTTCAAATTAGTGTATTCAAATAAAAAAAATCAACCAATCAAAACAGACAAAACATTTATCTCCTTCCCATATAGATCCGTCGTTTGGTTTTTATTATTTCATCAACGTGTACAATTCTATATTTTTTATGTTGCTTAGATTTCAAATATTTTTGTCATCTGCACCCCAAGATATTGATCTTGTTTTGATGTCTAATATTTGTTTGTCTTTACCATCAGGGATGGGGTAATTGCAATCAGTAATTGCAATTAATTGCGATCAATTACAATTTTTGAAGAAATTGAAAGTTATTGCAATTGACTTTTATTTCAATTACATGTATTTGAAAATATTTAAATACATTTGAATAATTGATGTTTTTGCAATTACTTTTCAGACACTTTTCAAATACATTGCCCAAGATGGTGTATGTTGTAACAATTAGTCTGAACAGTTTTGAGACAATAAATAAAACTAAAATTAACACAATTGGATATGTCACATAACAGTGTTTATTTAATCAGTAATTGTTACAAACAATCAGTGGATTTACACATTTTTATTCCTATGCCTTAGGCATTAATATCCCCAAAGACAACGTGTCTAATTATGTTCCCATATACATGTATTTCTGATTTAATTTAAACTAGTTTAATAGTGTTAAGTATTAACCTTTTTCACTCATGACTTCACTGGGGGTATTTGATGAATTTCATCTGCCAAAATAAACATTAAATCCAAACACTGCATGCAGCAAAGCTCTTGTAGAGAGAGCCTTTTAGAAAGATATATTGAAAAGAACATTGCAGAAAAAATGAAAAAAGTTCAGCATATATGATGAAAAAACAAATACTGTGTCTATCTACTTTGTCTTTTATCTTCATACCTATTTGAATTTGCTATTTCTATGTTAAGTTTGTTCATGCAAACTACAAAGAAAATGTTAATGCATTATTCTATAAAATTTAGAACCATAGTAGACTCCGGCAATAAAATTCTTTCAGACAGAGTATATTTTTGTCGATAAATTTGATAATGATTTTTTTAAAAATGTAATTACAATGTATTCAATAACTTTTTTCAAATATTTGAAAGTATTTAATTACTTTTTAAAGTAATTGAACCCAACCCTGTTCACCATAATCTTAATGAGAAATAGTTCGTGGCATTTCAAACCGAATTACTCCATTCAATATCACAACTCGATGCAAGGTTTTTGTAAAGATTTATCATTAGTGTATTACGTTACCATCATGTTAAATTTTATTTTATCATGGAAAATTTGAATTAATTTGTAATTGGTACCATTATATATGTGTTGTATTTAAGGAACAAATTGTTTAAAAAACTGCTTTTCATTCTGTGCTCTTTTTTAATTTAATCGTCCCTTTTCCTTCGATATTGCAGGACTTTTGAATCCGGTTTATACAACATAGAAATAGTTGAATTGGAAAGTAACTAAATAATTTTGTAAAATAACTAGGTATACTGTAAAGAAATAGTGTTTAAAGACTTATAAAATTCCCAGAAAAACAAATAACTAATGATAGTTTTTCGATTAAAGTCTTATATGCAGAAATATTAAGGACGCGACCATATGTATCTATGCCAGTGAATTAGTGAAAAGGAATCATATGTAGCGTGTAATACTAGTATACAGAAGGAATATATATGACAAAAGTTTGAAATGTTGTCATTAAACACAACTAAATCCAGGTCATGCGAAGAAATTGACGAGCAAAGAGCTTGGTTCTTTTGTCCATTTTTGCAGAACTAATAGACACATGTTTGCCTGAGGTGTACTACACAGGCAGTAGATGACTTTAAAATTTCATATTTTCAACCAGGGCTAACTCGTTGTTTTACATTACTTAAGAAGATACTTTATCTCAGTTTATTTGTTTTTAGAAAAGTATTTATATTCATGGTAGCATTCGTGGTGATTTTTGTGTAGTTTTGCTGCATGCCTTTTCGAGATTACATGTAAATTGAATTAAATAAACATGAACTATAAATTCAATTCAATAACTTTATTATGGTGATTAATATAAAGGCAACAACATTAAAATACTAAAAGAGCTAGGGTCATGTGTCGCTATTGTTTCCCTTGATGGACCAATTAAATAATGTACAGACATTATGTAGAATGTTTTCTATATTGATTTACTTCCAACGTATGATATGTATGACACAGCTGTATTTCCTAGTAGCTACTAGTATTAGAGCCAGACATCGTCACAAAAAACTCTAATGGTCTGTTTGGAATATAACTTGTTGTAGAAATTGACAACGTGATTATAAGAAAACAAGATGGTGAAATCATTCGCCTCAGGACATATAACTAAATATCTAGGGTATTTCACGCTATAAACCCCTCTGTAACCTGAATAACATAAAATATTAAAATAATTATTTTCAGTTTATCATTAAAATTAAAAATTAAGGCAAGATATTCTGAAGACTAGAAGATGGTAATAAAATAGTCAAATAGACTTTTCTTATTTCAAATTTATCTTGTTGGGATGAAATATCCCAAACACTATTCTTGAAATGGATATATTGGGAGAATCGTCTTTAAATATTTTACGAAAGGATATGGAGTAAATGAACATGAGACCATAACACATATGTTTACTCCAACTGCAATAATTTTAATGAGCTGTATGGCCATTTCGGAAATTAATTCCTAATCAGCAGCACTAGAACCAAAACAAAGGAAATCCACAAATAAATAATATATATATAAATATAAATATAAATAAAATGCACAAAACCAAAAGAAATCCGAATAATCAGTAATATCAAATATAGCCAAGGGCAAAACTACGATGGAGGGAGTTAATCCTTAGGTTTTAGAATTTACATAAATTTAGATAATAGTAATTGAACAAAGTGTACACATGAGATATTATCTCATGTTCAAGTACACCATATCTAAAAAAAAATAAAGAGCATACATCTCTACCATGGGGAATTGTTTTACCAACTCCACACTGCAATAAAAAGACAAACTCCTGTATTAAATATTTTACGAAAGGATATGGAGTAAATGAACATCAGACCATAACACATATGTTTACTCCAACTGCAATAATTTTAATGAGCTGCATGGCCATTTCGGAAATTAATTCCTCATCAGCAGCACTAGAACCCAAACAAAGGAAATCCATAATTTCCAAAAATTGCTTAAAATGTACAAAACCAAAAGAAATCCGAATAATCAGTAATATCAAATATAGCCAACAGCAAAACTACGTCTGGTGTACTCGGTCATTTTTTTTCCAGGGGAAAATATCATTGAATGTTAAATAATTATGGTCCGTGCTGGCATAAACCTTGCAATAAGTTGAGGACTAAGCAGAGGTGAAAAATGCAAAAACTTAGATACTTTTGATGATTAACCGTCCAGATAAATTATATCCAATTTTGTTCTCTAAAGATGCAATTAAGTCATTGTCCGAAAATTAAGTTTGAGATTTTATTTTTCGTAGATTTCAGCGCCAGTTGTATTTTGAACAGATATATCATGATTAGGAGGGATATTTGCCAAAAATACAAGTCCCGACGTTCATGATGTATCTGTTTAATTACACCGAATGTCTCGTTCATAAAAGCGCACAAATGACTCTGGGACAAATACCACTGTGAGGTGGTATTTGCTAAACTAGAGGCTCAGAGACCGACCCTGTATCGCTCACCTGACAAAATGCTTCTATGCCATGCATGACCTAAATGATGTAAAGCACATTCCGTACTTGAACCCTGTAAAGTTTGGTTGAATTTGCTTCAGTGGTTTCAGAGAAGATGAACATGATGTTTTCCCATAGGTCTCATTATAACACTATGATAAGTTTGTTTTGCACCGATGGCCCTGTTTTTTGTCCGATTGGAATGAATTGAGCAATCTTTGTAAAAGACCCTTAGTACATCATTCCTGTAAAGTTTGGTTCAATTTGCTTTAGCAGTTTCGGAGGAGAAGATAAAAATGTGATTTTTCCCATAGGGTCCAATGTTAAACATAAGTTCCGTGCTGGCGGCCATGATTTTTTTTCGAATCGGAAGGAAATGAGCAATCTTTGTTAAGGACTTTCCATACATCATTCCTGTAAAGTTTGGTTGAATTTTCTTAAGCAGTTCCAGAGTAGAAGATGAAAATGTGATTTTCACATAGGGTCCAATGTTAAACTATGTTCCGTGCTGGCGGCCACGTTTTTTATCGGATCAGATCAAAATGAGCAATTTTTGTTTAGAACCTTTAGTACATCACTCCTGTAACGTTTGGTTGAATTTGCTTCAGTGTTTTCAGAGTAGGAGATGAAAATGTGATTTTTCCCATAGGGTCCATTCCGCTGGCGGCCATGTTTTTTATCAGATCAAAATGAGCAATCTTTGTTAAGGACCTCTAGTACAGCATTCTTGTAAAGTTTGGTTCAATTTGCTTCAGTGGTTTCAGAGTAGAAGATCAAAATGTGATTTTTCCCATAGGGTCCAATGTTTAACTATGTTCCGCACTGGCGGCCATGCTTTTTATCGGATCAGATCAAAATGAGCAATTTTTGTTGAGAACCTTTAGTACATCACTCCTGTAAAGTTTGGTTGAATTTACTTCAGTGTTTTCAGAGTAGGAGATGAAAATGTGATTTTTTCCCATAGGGTCCATTCCGCTGGCGGCCATATTTTTTTATCAGATCAAAATGAGCAATCTTTGTTAAGGACCTCTAGTACAGCATTCCTGTAAAGTTTGGTTCAATTTGCTTTAGTGGTTTTAGGGTAGAAGAGGAAAATGTGATTTTCCCATAGGGTCCAATGTTAAACTATGTTCCGCTCTGGCGGCCATGTTTTTTATCTGATCGGATCAAAATGAGCAATTTTTGTTTAGAATCTTTAGTACATCACTCCTGTAAAGTTTGGTTGAATTTGCTTTAGTGTTTTCAGAGAAGAAGATGAAAATGTGATTTTCCCATAGGGTCAAATGTTAAACATAAGTTCCGTGGTGGCGGCCATGATTTTTGTCGGATTGGAAGGAAATGAACAATCTGTGTTAAGGACCTTCAATACATCATTCCTGTAAAGTTTGGTTGAATTTGCTTCAGCAGTTCCAGAGTAGATGCTGAAAATGTAATTTTTCCCATGGGTCCAATGTTAAACTATGTTCCATGCTAGCGGCCATGTTTTTTATCGGATCCGAACAAAATAAGCAATCTTTCTTAAGGACATCTAGTACATCATTCCTGTAAAGTTTGGTTCAATTTGCTTCAGTGGTTTCAGAGTAAAAGAGGAAAATGTGATTTTCCCATAGGATCCAATGTTTAACTATGTTCCGGTCTGGCGGCCAGGTTTTTTATCGGATCCGATAAAATGAGCAATCTTTGTGAAGAACCTTTAGTACATCACTTCTGTAAACTTTGGTTGAATTTACTTCAGTGTTTTCAGAGTAGAAGATGAAAATGTGATTTTTCCCATAGGGTCCAATTTTAAACCTAAGTTCCGTGCTGGTGGGCATGTTTTTTATCGGATCAGAACGAAATGAGCAATCTTTGTAAAGGACCTTCCATACATCATTCCTGAAAGTTTGGTTCAATTTGCTTCAGTGGTTTCAGAGTAGAAGAGGAAAATGTGATTTTCCCATAGGGTCCAATGTTAAACTATGTTCAGCTCTGGCGGCCATGTTTTTTTTTTATCGGATCGGAACGAAATGAGCAATCTTTGTAAAGGACCTTTAGTACATCATTTCTGCAAAGTTTGGTTGAATTTGCTTCAGTGTTTTCAGAGTATATAATGGAAATGTGATTTTTCCCATAGGGTCCAATGTTAAACCTAATTTCCGCGTTGGCGGCCATGTTTTTTGTCGGATCGGAACAAAATGAGTAATCTTTGTAAAGGACCTTCCATACATCATTCCTGTAAAGTTTGGTTCAATTTGCCTCAGTTGTTTCAAAGGAGAAGATGGAAATGTGAAAAGTTTAACGGACGACGCCGGACGGACGCCAAGCGATGGCAATAGCTCACACTGACCCTTTGGGTCAGGTGAGCTAAAAATACCACGGCTATTAATCAATCAGAAACCAGCTTACTTACATAAGGTGTAATTACCAGACTAATGACAATGACGTCATCATTGAGGTCGTAGGCAGCATCAGTTAGAACGTGAATACAGATGCAAACAAATTCCGAATAAATAATACAGAGAACGACAAAAAAAGAAAGACCCTAGAAACATGGTGCATGTTATTTTGTTTTTACTTCAGGTTTTTGAAAATATTTATTTTAACCTTGAGTAGTCCTGCAAAATAACAATTAGGCGACTCTGAATAGTCGCGCTTACATGAATCCTTCCTAATAGCAAAACATTTAGAGTGGATCTGATGGCCGTATACTGTAATTTGCAACATTTGAAGAAAAAAAAATATTTATTTTGTAATATAATCAATAAGATATTTTTCAAACTATTCCATTGACCGTTACATAATTAAATGACCCCTGTATTGTGTGAGGTTGTACAAAAAAGACTGACTGCATAATACATACTGCATGTTAATAAAAATAACTTCTAATATTATTAAAAACATAAAAAAATATAAAAGATATAATAAAGTATATCAAGAAAATCATGCCGTATTTGTTGTTAGAAATTTTTTAAGAAAGGATATGGAGTAAATGAACATGAGACCATAACACATATATTAAATCCAGCTGCAATAATTTTAATGAGCTGTATGGCCATTTCGGAAATTAATTCATCTTCAGCAGCACTAAAACCCAGTATAACAGTTGTGTGATACAACAGTATTCAAAATAATATTAAACACATATAAATATTATAATAGGATGCTAACTCAAAAATATGATACACATCAAAGACATAGCATACATACAAATCTGTTATCATTCCCTAAAAAAATTCTGGACATTATTTTAGAAGATACTAGTAACTTTATTTTTGTACGAACCTACGAAAAGTCTTGGTTTCGACTTAATAAAAGAAAAGTGAACCAAAAGTAAAAAAAACAGGGTACACTCAAAAACTATAAAATGAAATGAGTAAGTTCGCAGTCGTCAAGTCTTTGATTAAGCACTATTTATAACTGAACATGAAAAAAAAACAAATTACCTGAATTGCTGGAATACGAAGGAAACAGTCAGCACTATTGTTTCTAAAATTTTCTGAGCAGTAAAATGTCGTTTATGATTTCGAAGCGCTAAAACAACATATAGAATTACGTAATACAAAACAATTACTTTCTGAAGATAGGCCACTTGCCTACTCCAAACATCTTATCAAGTTCTTCTGACAGCTTTTTCGCCTTTTCTTTCATTCGCCATGGAACATCTCCATCCTTTATTTTTTTAAACCACTTGTACTTGCCGTTTGTCATATAAAACGTGTTCTGGTTATTTCTAAAATGATCAATTGTTCTATCTAGATCGTCTTCTTGACTCTGCCAGTAAAGTGAGAGAACTACTGGATCAAATTGTTGGTCAAGCTCGCATGAAGGACGGATGGACTGCAGCGAGTCTTTTTCATATTGTTTGATCACATGGAGTGCAGTATTTACCTGGTATTTCTTTGCAATACATTTTAGAACTACTTCATTAACACGTTGCTGAAGTTCTTTTGCTTCCCTTTGTACAGACACGTCTGGTATGTGCTTATAAGCATTCAAGAATCCAAACGAGCGATCTTTCGGCATGAAATTATCTCCTTCAGCTGATAACTGATCACGCAGGATTTTCAGTCTGTCTTTTATTGTATCGATTTTTAATCTTTTTAAAAGAGGGGAAATTGAAAGGTCATCATACCTTACAGCATATAATGCCTTTGTATCATCTTCATCAGTGATACATCGAAGTTCAATATCTGGCTTATACTTCTGATCGAACTGTGATAGGATGCGTTTAGCAATATTGTATTTTTTTTCCTGTAATCTTTTTAAAACTGACGGATCAATTCCACGCATTATCTCTTCATTAACTCTGTTCTTAAACTCTTCAATTAAATCGTTACTTTCAAGATACCTGAAAAACAATCTGCATTATACTGAAGCATCATTTATGCAATAGAAGATTCAATTCGTCAAATCTGACCGTCAAATACTCCTTGTACAAGCAGGGAAGTTCCCTGTCTAGCTCGTTCGATACACATGACAATTATGATTTGACACATTTAGAGCCTAAGCTACGCGTTGCTAGTAATTTTTTGTCCACCTAATAAACGATTGACGCTTACGGGTATTCAAATTATGCATTGTTCTTGATCATTTATAATATGATTTGAATTTGGAAAAAAATAAATACTTACTGGATATGGCAAAATACATAATTACTTGCACTTAAAAGATTTTTAAAAAAAATCATATATCACGTTTAGATGAAGTTAACCAATAGCTATTTTTCCTGGTTGTTCCGAAAAGAATTCGATATTTTTGGTTATCATTTTAAATCAATTTTTAGATTTTGTTGAAATTCATACTTACGTTTTCTGTGTCTCGTAAACCTCTGGGATAAGGGCTATAACATCTTCTGATGCATATTGTATCATGTCGTCTGTCAGTGGTCTTCTTGTCCATAATTCCCCGTCAGATGTAGTCAATTTTTTCTTTAAAACAAAATAAATTATCTAATTCTACAGAGAAAATGAGATTGTGATAATACTAATAATGTGGCGAATTATTCCCCAGATTGAAAATTATGAGTATTGAGAATGAAAGTTCAAAACAACGATTTTATGTATAGATATTCATTGATATCCCTGCTTGTCTTTGAATTAAGGGCTTTTCAAAATTGAAACACACACACACACACACACACAAACACACACCACACACACACCTCCTTTATAAATAGTTTGTTTCTAGTAGAAGAAATTTGACATTAGAATGTAATGCATTACATTAATTTATTGAAAAATTTTCAAAGTAAACCAATACTATCATACATTTATTTTACAAAATGTAGCACTTTATAAATATTTATGAATTAAACATATGTACAGCGATGTCATATTTGTAAGAAACGGATGAAAATTCTACTTCACAATACAGATTAATTGTATGTTTTGTCTTTAAGGGGTAGACCTAAAATTTTCAATTTGTTTAATTTTAAAATATTTTCAGTATTAAAACTACACATGTTCATGTCGACTTTAAGCAATTTTCAACAATTATACCGTCCCGTTTTCTGTGTAGTGGTCATCAAAGATACCATGTCTCCCCATATTATTTGGTCCGCTTAGGACCTGATTTTTTATGTATGCAATTAGTTCTAGTTAGATTTGTTTTCATATAAAATTATTTCAAATGCTAAATTTGGTAGTATAAACATGTGTGAAAGTAAGCATTAATAATGAAAGTTTATTTTAATATTTCTAACTAAAACACATGGGTGTTCTGAACTGTATATGCTGAAAATTTTACTCTTATTTGATCAGTATTAAACACTTATTGATAAAAAATTCAGTCGTTTAATTTTCACAAAAAACTGAGAATAGAAAGGAAACCAGTATATGCAAGATATATTAAAATGTTAGAAAATTCAACCGTTTTATTTTTTTCTAAATATACAATTAAGTGTATAAAGATCAATAAGATTGTTGATTCTATGCTTAGAATTACCCCCTTGTAAGAAATGTGATTTTTGCGTATTTTCATCATTTTTAGATATCATTGCAAAAAATGTAGAGTAAATGCACTCGTTGTAAATCGCTGGATGGTGGGTGGTAGTTTTCATGACAGAATGTATATTCATTTGCTGTGTGAAAAAAAATACAATTTTAGCATTTTGATTAAACCTATCGCAATGATTGTATTTACATTTTGTATTTGTAAGTAATAGCAAAGTGAAAAACAGAAATATCTGGTCTACCCTCTTAAGTAACAAAATGTGTTCAATTAATTGTGACATGCTGCTAAAGATGTATGTACATATTGATCACTTTGATCTGCACTGATGAGACATAAGTTGTCGAAATGCGCATGTGCAGAAAATAAATTAACAGTATCTTCGGTATTTTGTGATTTATAACCACTATGCTGATGCCTCTGTTGGTGGACTGTTAGTCCCCGAGAGTATTCACCAACTAAGTAGACCCGAAAACCGATTCATTGAAACTTGCAATATCTAAATTTTATAAAATTTCGTTTAAAACTAAGGAGTATCTCCCTCATGTATAGCTCTGTCCTTAGATGAATTTTGGTTTCTCTATTTGGATTATTTTGGTTATTTTTTCTTTATTAGATTTTACACGTTTTTCGGTTAATGATCTTCAAATATTTTGGTTTGATCTGCACTGATGAGACATGAGTTGCCGAAATGCTTATATACAGAAAATAAATTAACAGTAACTTCAGTATTTTGTTATTTATTGCCACTGGGCCGATGCCTTTGCTGGTGGACTGTAAGTCCCAGGGTATTCACCAACCCAGTAGTCAGTACTTCGATGCTGACCCGAAAACCGATTTTATTGAAACTTGCAATATCTAAATTATACAAAATTTTGTTTAAAACTAAGGAGTATCTCCCTAATGAATAGCCCTTAAATGAATTTTGGCTTTTCTATTTAGATCATTTTGGTTATTTGTTCTTTATCAGCTTTTACACGTTTTTCGGTTAATGGACTTCCAAATATTTTGTTTGATCTGCACTGATGAGACATAAGTTGTAGAAATGCGCATATGCAGTAAGTAAATTATAAAATGGAGAGATTAACAACGGTTCTAGCATTTATGAACCACTCGCATGGTCGGAAGGCTTTTGGAAGAAGTTTCAATTTGGAAAATTGGTGAAACCTCAAAGATAGGGAAAGTACCTTAAAACTTTGGCAGTTTCAGGTGTTGAACCATCACTAGATTGATAGTCCAGTGCCTTTACCACTCCACGACTCCGTAACTTCATGATAATAATTCCAGCTTCATGATAAATGTAATACGGAATAAACTGGAGAGGCGAACAACGACAAGATTTAACTATATATATAATAGATCAGTAAACTGTTCCAAAGAGGTCCAATGGATCATGATTTTAACCGAAAAACTTGTGCAATTATGTCAATATATGGATCTGATCCCTTGTTTGAGTAATCCTTTTATAAGTTGGAGCGTCATAGATAGGAAGTCACTGTATCTACCCTATGTAATTCAAATTATATTGCAACATTGCTTACCAAAATAATTGTTTTCTTTACTGCGAAAGGATAAAACACAAGTAAAACTTATAACAACTCATACTGCAAGTTTTTTTTTCCGAATATATTTGTACATATTGAGATGTGCGTGTTGAGAGGTATGTTCGTTTTCTTTTCTTAGATATGGTGTACTTGAACACGAGATTATATCTCATGTGTACACTTTGTTTATATTTATTATCTAAATTTATGTAAGTTCTAAAACCCAAGGATTAACTTCCCTCCATCGTAGTTTCGTCCTTAGCTATATTTCTTATTACTGATTATTCGGATTTCGTTTGGTTTTATGCATTTTAAACGTTTTTATCCCCGCACTTTAGAAGAAAGTTCGGGGATAATGTAATACCCTCCGTCTGTCCGTCCGTCCGTCACACTTTTCTTGTGACTCAAACTCCTCCTACATTTTTGGATTAAGGGATTTAATTTTGTTGTAGAATTATTGCATATAGTCTGCAGATGCGCAATAAGCTTTCGGATTTAAGATATTGGTCTTGGTGCAAACAAGAGGCCCCATGATGTCAATTTTTAACACATGTGACATGTGACACAAACTCCTCCTACATTTTTTAATTTAGGGATTTAATTTTGTTATTGAATTGTTGCATATAGTCTGTAGATGCGCAATAAGCTTTCAGATTTTTGATATTGGTCTTGGTGCAAACAAGAGGCCCCATAATGTCAATTTTAACAAAGACCCAAAGATGTGGATTAGACACATGTGGCATGTGACGCAAACTCCTCCTACATTTTTGGATTTAGGGATCCAATCTTTATGCAGAATTGTTGCATATAGTCTAAAGATTTGCAATAAGCTTTTGGAATTTTGGTTCCGGTTCCAACTTTGGTAAAATTTCTGAAAATGTCAAAGCCACATATTTTTTTTTTTAATTTTGGAATATTATCTTATATTCTGACAAGTGTTTGGTAAAAAAAAATTCTGAAAACTTAGGATTCTGAAAGGCGGTTCCAATTTTGGTAAATTTCCTGAAAGTCTCAAAGACCACTTATTTTTGGAATTCTACCTGGCAACCATACTTAAAATGTTTGTGTAGTTTAGGACGAACATTTTCATAAATTGAATTTCAAAATTTGATTCCAATTTTGGTAAATTTCCTGAAAGTCTCAAAAACCACTTATTTTTTGGAATTCTACCTAGCAACCATACTTGAAATGTTTGTGTAGTTTAGGACGAACATTTTCATAAATTGGATTTCAAAAATATTTGATTCCAATTTTGGTAAACTTCCTTAAAGTTATAAAGACCACTTATTTTTTGGAATTCTACCTAGCAACCATACTTAAATTGTTTGTGTAGTTTAGGAAAATCATTTTCATGAACTGGATTTCAAAAATATTGATTCCAATCTTAGTAAAATGTCCTGAAAGTCTCAAAGACCACTTATTTTTTGGAATTCTACTTATCAACCATATATCCTAGAATTCTTTTAGTAACAATAATGACTATCAATAGATAGATTTAAAAAATAATGAAAAAAAATATGCCCAGGGTGTATAATAATTGTTTTCTGTGTCAAACAGGGAGTGTGGGGATAGCTGTCGTTTCCGACAACATGTAGTTTGAAATTGTGGATTTCCTATCTTTGGGTTCTATTATTGCTGATGGGGAATTAATTTCCAAAATGGCCATACAGCTTATTAACATTAATGCAGTTGGAGTTAATATATGTGTTACATTGTATGGTGTCATGTTCAAAACGCCATGTCCTTTCGTAAAATATTATCAAATTATGTAACTACACATAGTGAATTTGAAAGTAGTTCTACATGTTAAGGATTTTGACTTCATGTTATATTTTTTATCTTTCATAAAGCATTGCATTATTGTTTTATTAACATTTATTTATTGTTAGCAAAACAGAACACCATTTAAGATATACCACATAAAATGGCGATTTTCTACAAAACGACTTCGAACGAATGTCAAAAAAGGAGAAAAGGGAAATTCTAAAATAAAAATTCTTGATTTAGCAAAATAAAGAAAAAACAAATTAACAAAAATGAACAAGAACTCTACAACGCTTAAGCTCTAGCATTGTGAATTAAAGTATTATCAGGTTCCCCGGAAGGGTTAGTATAATCTGCTTAACGCATGGTACCCGTCACACAGCCCGCTAAAGATCTGTACAGTATCTTCTTGGTCATTTTCTAATCCTCAGATAAAACCTATAAAACCTCCCTTACTCTGACATAATTCCAAGCTAAAAGCTTAAAAACAATCTTAAGTAATGTAAAAGTAATTGGAAGGGGCGTGTATTACTGTCCATTTTAAAGAACTACTGCATTACAATACCATTATTTGCAGTACAAAAAATGACAAATTGCACCTTAAAGTACCATCAAACTGAATATGGTTGCAAACATGACAGACTATGCAACATTTCCATTACACACTACCATTACATCAGGAATTGGGTATATGTTGGCGTCTATTTAATCACTTATTTCAGCGAACTTTTCGCATTCGCCTTCAAACACACAAGGACTTTTTTAAATCCAGTCATATAATATATAACATGAAGAGGTATTAATACATGTACCTCAAGTAACACCAATAGTCGTGGCAACACTATTTGAGCAAAAAAAAAATATAGACACAATGACGAATCCTCGAAAGAATGAAAAAGTGTTTCTATTATTCAATTCTAAGTCATGATTAACATATTTGTTAATCCAATATGACTAGTACACAAACCACAAACAAAAAAATAATTGAAAAATGACAAAATCAAAGGGAACTTGCGTGAATTAACATAATTTATGTGATTATAAAAATTAAAACACGAAGGATCACTACTATTTTGTCCCCTAGGTTGCATGTAGATCATTCCACAATCCTTACAACGTGATTTTTTATTCTATTAATATATTTTACAGCATCGGCTCGAAAAAAAAACAAAATACTGAAGTCACTGTTAATTTAGTTTCTGCAAGTCCGCATTTCGATAACTGTCTCTTCAGTGCAGATCAAATGGAAGCTGGTCAAAACAACGCCCCTTACCAAAACGCCCCCTTCAGAATAGTCCAAAATTCCTTGCCAAAACACCCTCTACCAAAACGCCTCCACCTTATGTCAAAACGCCCCTTTCCAAACGGTCTTAAATCATTGCCAAATGCCGCATACCAAAACGCCCCCTTCTCAAGTCTAATCCATTATCCCTTGTCAAAACACAAAAATAAGGTAGATATAAATGAAATAACAATTTCAGTATTAAAATGGTGTACTAATTAATAATTTATCATTGCTTCAAATAAATCATTCAAAAACAACAGGCATTTGAAAAATAATATTGGCCATAGATTTGCAGGCCGATTCAAAGAGAGGGTTCTAGGGTTAGGAACCTCCTTTTTGTGGAAAAATGTTTAAATTTCATGCAGAATTAAAGTAGAAATTGACAAAAATGAAAAGAAAAAAAATCGACTGGAACCCCTTTTTCTGGAGTCCATCGGACCCCCTTTTTTGATGGCTGTCGGGATTTGCCGGTGGGTAGCTATTGTCTTTTGAAGTAGAACATATAGCTTTGATTGTCTTTTTAAGTAGAACGGGTAGCTTTGATTGTCTTTTTAAGTAGAACGGGTAGCTTTGATGGGTAATAATTGACGTTTTAGTCGTGATCAAAGAACACAACGTTATATCTGTCAACAGTTACCCTAGCTGTAAGCAAGCTTGTTTTAATAATTGTAAGGACACTTGTTTTGACTATTAGACTATATTTATAAATGAGGACAGCAACAATGAAAACAATTCTGAAAAAAATTTTAACTCAACGGCACAGTACATGGTGCCCTGAAAACATGACACTGATGACATAAAACTCGGTATCACTTGTCACATTGTAACGGTTGGAAATGTGCGTGGAACAAAAAAAATATTTATATAATTGTTTCCCTCAGAATGCATTTTCACAAACTTAGTAATTGTGTTATCAGGTTGTTTTTTTTTTTTTTGCCGTTAATTAGGCGTTTTGACATTCATACTAACAGAGAATTGAAGACATATTGAATGGGGGTGTTTTGACATTTTATTGGGCTATTTGGAAGACCGATTTTTTTTTTAATAAATTATTTGTAAATATTTTACCAGATATTAAAGGAGTTTGGTTTTGCAGTTTGAACTTTGCTTTAGTCTAATTAATAATTAAAACACATCATATGTCGGTCATCATGGACAAACGACCAAAAAATAGCGAGCAATTTTGTGGTATTTATAAAAATTTTGAATTGATATACCGGTACTTATTCTTGTCCTGATACAGCTGAAATTGTGCAGCGAAGTTCAATAACTATAGTCATGTAATAAAAAAAAATGAAAGGATATGGAGTGAATGTACATGTGATCAAAACGCACACGATACATAGAAAACTCCTGTTTATCAGGTATGTTTGCTATCGGATTCATCGTTGTCCAATAAATTTCCCATACAGTTGTACCCAACTGAATATGCTTCGGAACTTTTGTCAATTTTATTTATTTACCTTTAAAAAATCCTTCTGATCCAACACTTGTGTAGTCTTCGAGTACGTGGAACAGATGTCGGCAAGTTTTGCTGGAGATGGTAATTTTCTACCTTTGTGTTCTTCAATAACCAAGTGAGCAACCTTGAAAAAAATATCATGAAAAATGCTTATAGATAAAGGGACAGATAAGGGGGAGGTTTGGTTACCCATAAACCGGTTTAACCCTACCGCTGGCTTTTGCTAGTGCCGGTACCAAGTTCGGCTGTCCCGAGTTTCTATCGTTGTTTACGTTTATCTTTTGTCTAATTTGTGTTTTTTCTGTGTAGTTCCCTAGCAGATTGTGGCATGTAATTATAATTTTCAGCCATTGTAGGTGTTTCCTGTTGTTCCTTTTATTTCATTGTCTATTTTGTGATAGTATGGCCATATTATACATTAAACTTGGCGTAGGTTAAACAATACTACAATGTACCTTTATAAAGATATCGATACAAGGAGTTAAAAGAAAACCATAAAATCCGTTGAACTACACTGTCATGTCTTATATAATTTAGTTATTTACCATCATTTGCGAAGATTACTTTCCGCTGCACGGTTAATTTAAGTTTTCTGTGATTTTGCAGACTTTATTTTTTGGAACTTTTTCAGTGTTTTGGGATTTTAGGCTTTTAAGTTTATTTTAGCTCAACTGGCTATGCCAGGGTGAGATTTTGCCACCACTTTACGTCCGTCGTCCATCAATCGTAAAATTTTATTCATAATCTTCTTTTCTGAAACTACTGGGTCATTATTAAGCAAACTTGGCCTGGATTATCACCATGGAATGTAGATTATAAAACAGAGGTGAATTAATGTTTTTAACGGATAACTCAAAGACCGTTGCAGATATAAAAAAATCTCTGACACGATTGAAACATGACCCAACCAGCAATTTTGAAGAAAATGTGACGACCTATTTTATAGTTTTTTTTTCAATAAAATTGTCAAAATTTGATTAACATTGAAATGATATTGAGTAAATGCACACGAGGCAAAGTCTTTACAAATACGTGGTAAAACAAAGCAAAAAAAACAATGTTTTTGTTGTTGCTATTCATCTTGAAGTGACCATGTTGTGTTTTGATGTTTTCTTATTTTTTTATTAAAACAATTATAACGGATACAGGTGAAGTTTTAATCGCAAAAAAAAAAAAATGTTCTGCATATCAAGATATACCAACATTTCAATTAAACAAAAATCTTTATTTAACAATGAAATAAACCATTACTTGAATAATATTACTAATAACTAAAAACCAAAATACCGAAGTTCCTATAAATTTAGTTTCTGCATATGGCCATTTCGACAACTTCCGTCTGATCAGTACAGATCAAATCTAAACGGCATTTGAAAGTCCGTAAGCTCACATGCAGATAGAGAACAAATAATCAAATATGAATATTACTTAAAGAGAATACAAGATAAACGTAATGTTTATTGAAAACTAAAGAAAGAACTTATTTTAGCGAAAAAAATAAATGTAAACTCATCTTCTTGTCTGAGAAATAAGTGGTAAATATTTCACGAAAAACTGAACTCCATCTGTACTTTACAATCAGAGTTTTAACCTAAGCAATGTTTATCCAATGAAAGAAAGTAATGACATTAATGTTTGCCAAATTTCTCCTATAGATACATCAAACGAAACTATAAAACATTTTTTACGTTGTAGGCAAAAAATATAATGTTTTTGAATACGTAAATGGTGGTATTAGCGAAAATACCGAACAGATTTGTCAAGATCCGCAATCCAGAGGACAAAAAGACAAAGTATGTGTACAACCAACGGAAAAATTATAAATATTAATGGTCCTAACTTGGCACAGGCATTTCAGAAGAAATGCACGTCTGCAGAAACTAAAGTCGGTATTTTCTTATTTGACTATTTCTATCACATTTTGTTTAACTCGACGCTTTTCAAACAATTAAAGTCAAAATATACATAAACACCTTCAATTGCCGTTTCCAACTTTCGCTCTAAATTCGCGACAGCAAAATCTGCCATGATTGTTATTTCTTAAATTCTGTCTTTAATACTGATGCTAGGAAAAGATGTTAATCTAATAAAATAAAAAAAAAAAATAATATCAATTTGATAGTGGTTTGCAAACCAGAGGAAAGGATGTTGATTTTACACACCGAATTGTGACACGTTTGATGTACATCGATCTGAAAAAATGGCGTCGCCTTGAAAATTAGACATTGATTGGAGTCTTACTGATATTTACCAATTGTTTTTAAAACATTGTTACTCTAGTGAAAAAGTTGCTCCATATTGCGGAGGAAGATTTTGTTTGATATTTCTGATAATGCTGAATTAAAGATTTCTTCAAATCATACCTGTGTATCAAAAACGTTTTCCAATTTTATTCCAAACTGAAAGTATAGTGCAGCACTGTCTCCTGAACAAGATTGGATAACCTTAAAAATGAAGATATCTATTCATATATAAGAACTAAAATTCGGAGACAAAGCCATATAATCAAAATTAGATCTCCGTGCTTTCTCGTTTTTATACAGCTGCCAAGCCTAAATAACGAGTAAGTGTGCAGATCTAATTTAAATCGGATTGTTGCAAAAACAGCATGGTAGGAATACTCTTAAACAAATCTGTTATGCAGGTATCTGTGCATCGATCTTGCCAATTTTATGAAAATTCGAATACACCTTTAAAATGTTGTAAAATGATTTTGGATAGTTTATTGATAGGAGATATAATAAAACAAATAAGCAAAATTTATGCTGAAAGTGGACAAAATGAAATATGCCACCTTCACTGTCGTACACGGGTGCAGGATTTGACAAAACAAGATGGTGGACAATGTATGTCGAAAACGGGTAGGCATGAAGAAATGTTCATTTTCTTTGTGTATATGTGTTCTTGAATAAAATAAATTACTCTTGCGATCAAGAGGGTCTTGTTCTGTTTATTGCCTATTTATGACATAGCTAGTATGTACATTTGATTGTTTATTCTTCGATGGAACACCATGGTATCTCTGCAATTTAGTTTGAAGCGGGTGGTGGAGTGTATTTTCCTCTTTTCACATATTTTAAGACCCCGATTGTCGAAAAAAAGGGACCTCGACTAAATCTATACATCAAACTCTATTCAGTCTGGCCGGATTTGCTTATCTGTGTGCTTTATTTACATAAATATCCGAAGTTTAAAATTTGTTTATGTGCAGGATTGGAATTATTACTTTTTTACCCAAATTGTGCAGGATTGGACATATATTTTGGTTCAGGATTGGACTTTTTATTTGATACTTTGCATCAAGTACTTCTTTTACGTTTCTTTTATTGATGTTTATCTTTCGATGCATTAGATTTTACAAAATGTGAAAACATGTCGAGTCTGTCCACCTAGCAGGTCATTGTCAGGTATGTTTATTATGTAATTAATTTTGGGCTTGAATTATGCGTGACGGCACTGTCCATAGAAGTTAAAATATTTTTCACTTCGATCCCTCAGTTTTCTGCTGATCTTTTGTATGCATATTTCGGCACCAAAACTTTGTGTTACGCGGAACAAATAAGTTGACAAAAATCTCCATGTACTTAAAAGCTTCACTGCACTGTACGGTTTTCCGTATATTTTTTAAAGAAAAACACTTCCTAAAAATAATTTGTTATGTGATGCAATGGACAAAATTAATATGGCAGGAGTTGATTGTCAAAACTAATGGACCATTGGTGTATAACGGATACATGTGTTACTTTGAATTCCAGTTAACAAAGGCCAGCTGCACCCAAAACACTCACAAATACGTTTTACACCAAATTGAATAGTTTATCGGGATTAGAATTTTGGGTTTCTACAGTGTTTTTATTTATTTACTGATTACGTTTTTTTATAGTCAGCATTGAATACAGAGCTGTCGGCTACCACCTCCTTCCCCAACTATTCAAAGAACCTACACATTTTCGTATTTTTTTCCCCTTCAATCATATCGATATTACGTGGTAAATCAAACCGAATTATATGAAGTCAGGAATTTCCCAGGCGGGGAAGTAGTTCACAAAAATTGTCTCCCCTGTAAATGTGTTTACCTGCCATCTCCTCAAATATACAAGATGTGTGATGACACAGCCACGGTAAAAAAATCAAATTTCTAACGTTTGCGGCATTTTTTTTAGATTTCACATACTATGTATCTTATGCTGCAATAACCGCTGTAATTGACAGATATAAGAAAAATATACAAATGTCGTTGATTAATTCATAAAACTTTGTCAAAAACCAACTCTATCTGATGGTCAAAACTGTATGATTTTAAAGAAAAAATCTAGCTACCCTAAAAGGGCATGGGCGGAAACAAAATTAAGGAGTATTATTAAATATATAATTATGCAGCGTATAAACCATATGAAATTGATTTCTGTATATGGCCTTTTTCAGGATCCACTTTTTAAGTAGGGAGAAAATGGACTTTTCATTATATTTTTAGCTCGTGAGTGATTTGTACTCACTGTGAAATAAATATATGGGGCAATTAAAGGGGCATGTATTACTTTAAGTATTTTCACTTCATTAAATTTCAAGACTTTCGGAAAGTTTTAATTGGTATTTGAGATGTAATATAAGAGTGGTTACTATTTGGTATTCTTCTAGAGAGATTTGTTGACAGTTTCCTATATACAAAGTCGATTCCTAAAAGAAACCTCAGAAAGAATGCATAGGAGATAAAAATTCGACCGTGTTTGAAATTCTATTCTGGAGAAACGCTACAAAGAGCGGACACAAAAATTTGCACATGGATTAACAGGGATATTGGCAATCCGTATACAAATTTTGGTCAAAATCTTAAGATGGCCTTTTTTGGGATCCACTTTGAAAGACAGACACTAACTTGATCTTTTATGCCGATTTGTGCATCATATATGCATTTATACGTTCACCAGCGGCAATCTACGTTATTTTCATATAAATTCAAAACTAGAAAAACTTCGAGCAAAGCTCACTAATAAATACCCCCCACAACCCCCATTTGATTCCAGAAATTATAAAATCAATCAAATCAAATTCTGAAATAGGAGGTACATATCTACATTATGTCATGAACAGTGTGATAAAGTTTCATCAAAATCTATTCAGTAGCAGATAAGAGATGGGTACCCCCTTGTAATGTAATGGCTTAGTCCATGTTTTGCTATGGGAAACCCCAAAAATCAATCAAATCAAATTCTGAAATAGGAAATAGGAGGTGCACATCTACATTATGTCATAAAGACTGTGTTAAAGTTTCATCAAAATCTATTCAGTGGTTCAGGAGGAGTAGCGGATATAAGATGGGTACCCGCTTGTTATGTAATGGCTTAGTGCATGTTTTGCTATGGGAAACCCCAAAAATCAATCAAATCTAATTCTGAAATAGGAGTTGCGCATCTACATTATGTCATAAAGACTGTGTAAAAGTTTCATGAAAATCTGTTCACTGGTTCAGGAGGAGTAGCGGATAAGAGATGAGTACCCCCTTGTAATGTAATTGCTTAGTCCATGTTTTGCTATGGGAAACCCAAAAAATCAATCAAATCAAATTCTGAAATAGGATGTGCACATCTACATTATGTCATAAAGACTGTGTTAAAGTTTCTTCAAAATCTATTCAGTGGTTCAGGAGGAGTAGCGGATAAGAGATGGGTACCCCTTGTAATGTAAAGGTTAAGTCCATGTTTTGCTATGGGAAACCCCAAAAATGAATCAAATCAAATTCTGAAATAGGAGGTGCACATCTACATTATGTCATAAAGACTGTGTTAAAGTTTCATCAAAATCTATTCAGTGGTTCAGGAGGAGTAGTGGATAAGAGATGGGTACCCCCTTGTAAAGTAAAGGTTAAAGTTCATGTTTTGCTATGGGAAACCCCAAAATGAATCAAATCAAATTCTGAAATAGGAGATGCACATCTACATTATGTCATAAAGACTGTGTAAAAGTTTCATGAAAATCTGTTCACTGGTTCAGGAGGAGTAGCGGATAAGAGATGGATACCCCCTTGTAATGTAATGGCTTAGTCCATGTTTTGCTACGGGAAACCCCAAAAATCAATCAAATCAAATTCTAAAATAGGAGGTGCACATCTATATTATGTCATAAAGACTAAGTTTAAGTTTCATCAAAATCTATTCAGTGGTTCAGGAGGAGTAGCGGATAAGAGATGGGTACCCTCAGGTGTAACGGACTGACGGACGGACGGAAAGACGGACGGACGGAAGGACGGACGGACAACCCCATCACTATATACCCCCCACTTTTCAAGTGGGGGGTATAATAAAGGAAGGAAAAATATAAGTATTTTTTTCATTGGAAATAACTTTTATAATTATGCATCTATGGTAAACAATCCAAAAAGTAACATTTCGACCTCATTTAAACGAGAGCTCAATTTCTATTGTTCTGTTTCAACCCCTTCTCCGCCTGTTCCCATCGGGTCTTTCCCTTAAAATATTCATTTACATAATCCGATAAGCCCATGTGCTTTTGTATAATTATGACTGTATGCCTTTGGTGAAGTGAACAGGTTCTTACAACCATAAATGTGGGGATACAGCCGAGCATTATTTCATTGCTAAAAAGCATACCGATCGTCGATCAATGAAGCAGGCACTAACTAGTGTCCCGGAAACAAAGTAGACAAGATGTTACTTACTATATATTTTAATGGTTGCTTTCAAGATTCTAGTCAGCGACACGTCGCCTATCTGTGGGGAATACATCTATCTATTTTAGAAAATCTAAGTGATATTGTGTTAAGCCATTATTTCAAGTGTTTTGATGTGATCTGCACTGATGAGACATAAGTTGTAGAAATGCGCATATGCAGAAAATAAATTAAATGTAACTTCGGTATTTTGTTAGTTATTGCCACTGGGCCGATGACTCTGCTGGTGGACTGTTAGTCCTCGAGGGTATTCATCAACCCAGTAGTCAATACTTCAGTGCATGTTGACCCGAAAACCAATTGTATTAAAACTTACAATATCTAAATTTTGCTAAATTTTGTTAAAAACTAAGTAGTATCTCCCTCATGTATAGCTCTGTCATTAGCTGAATTGTGGCTTTTCTATTTAGATCTTTTTGGTTATTCGCTCTGTATCAGCTTCAATATGTTTTTCGGTTAATGTACTTTAAGTGTTTTGATATGATCTGCACTGATCAGACATAAGTTGTCGAAATGCGCATATAAAGAAAATAAATCAACAGTAATTTCGGTATTTTGTTATTCACAGACAAATTGATCAAGCTTAACTTTCAAAGAGGTAACTGGTCAATGCGAGGCTGTGTGATATGATTTTTCAACACGGCATACTATGCAAGGTTATATACATAGCCCAAATGTAACAGGTCATGATGATCAAAGGTCAAAGTTACGCTATATAAACATTGCATCATTTTATATGCTAACATCCCCTTCTCTGAGGCATCAAGTGTGGCCAAGGCCTTAAGCATGACAGACAACATACAAACCTGTAGCAGGAATGCATGAATTTAATTACAAAATTCACCTGTCTCCAGACCGGGAGGCAATCCTGGTACCCTAGGATGACAGAACAGTGTCCTAACATCTAAGCTAAAGGAGTACTAGCGCAGCTAATGGAGGGTTTTACAAACCTGTTTCGATACTAATGCTTCTATTCATAGAAGGGGATATTCCGTCGCATGCCCAAAGCTATTCCACCAATACAAATAAAAAGAACCAGATACCGTGCTTTCCCATTATGACCGATCTTTTTATTCCAATACTGAACCAAAATCTATGTTCAATCCTGCACAATTTTGGTTACAAAGTAACAATTAAGTCCAATCCTGCACATAAACAAATATTTAACTTGGGATATTTATGCAAATATGACACATAGATAAGCAAATCTTGTCAGAGTAAATAGAGCTTGATGTAAAAATTTAGGTCCCTTTTCCCAACAATCGGAGTCTTAAAATACGTGAAAAGAGGAAAATACACTTATCACCCGCCTCGAACTAAATTGCAGAGATGCCATGGTATTCCGTCGAAGAATAAACATTCAAATGTACGTACTAGCGATGTCATAAACAGATAATAAATAGAGCAAGACCCTTTTGATCGCAAGAGTTTTTTTTATTTTATCCAAAAAAACATCGTATACACAAAGAAAATTAACATTTCTTCATGCCTACCAGTTTTCGACATATATTGTCCACCATCTTGTTTTGTCCAATCCTGCACACGTATTCGACAGTGACCTTGGAGTTAGTAATAAAAGAAAAATCAATAAAAAACTAAAACAAATTACGAGTATCACCTTTCTGCATAGAAATGCAACGTGTATAAATTTAGGTGCTTCGATGTTCAACACTTTCCTAGACCTAAGCACAATCTTTAAAATTTCGTGCATTTCAATTCTAAAAAGTGTTCCATCGGAAAATATTAGTACATTCATATCAAATAGATTAATTAATATTCGTAGAATTTGATATGTATGTATTCGAATTCGTTAATGACTCCTACCCGTAATAAATAAAATTTAATATCCCTAGAATATTTCTAATTTAATGCAAAGTTTCTTCAGATCTATAAAATAACTAATATTATGATGATTACACCTGGAGATTCCAGATGTATAGAAACATGACAATTAAAAAATGTAAACACGGTAGTTGCCTACAAAGTATCTGGATCTCGGTCGATATATGGATTACATTTACGCCCAACAAAACGTCAAATGCCATCGTTGGATAAGCACGAATGGCATTTTATTCTTGCAGAATGTACTTGTATTATCATATTACATCTACGACAATCAATAAATCATTCCAATGGCCTTATTCTTTGTTTCAAATGCTTTATAAAGCTTTTTATATCAAAAACCTTTAAATATCTTTACCTTTACAATTTGGTTTGAATGCAAAATATCTTGTAATCTTCCTTCCTTCAGTAAACTTTTGTTTTGCAATGCATCAAAGATGAATACTTTGCCATCAGGAATCCCAATTTGTAACAACGTAAGCGGTCCGTCTTTTCCAAGGTTTATTCCTTCAGCATCTAAAGCTATGAACGGAAAAGTTTTCAGTTGTTCTACTATGGTTAAACATCTATCAGTGTCTGTTACTATTTCTACGTTTTGTTTGGTTGCCATATTGATAACTGAAGAAATATAGTATAAGTTTACGCGTTTGATTCTTGTACTAGTGTAAAATTTTTAAAAAATGTTATAAACAAAAACTCTTGGGCATGTCTTTTGCAATTTCGAATTACATAAAAGACTTTCATATCCGAAAACTATTTTAGAATAAACAAGTTCACGACCATAAAATCATTACCCTTTGCAACTTCAAAACAGAAAGGTATAAATTTTTAATAACTTGACAAGATTTCAAAAAAACTTGAAGAATCGTAGGTTTAGTTAATCCAGTATAACTTAGAGCAAAACATCCTATCATTCTCAGTTATTTAAGGTATTCAAACTTTATAGATAATATAGAAAGATTTTTCATTGAAATAAAAGTTGATCCAAAAATCCAATCATTTTTTCTTGGGAAGAGAGTGTACATAACCGTTATTGATGATATGCAGTTATACTAAGCACATTATAATTTTGCAGCTTTCATTCAAGATTGGCTAGTTTCTGAGATCAATATAATGTCTGAAATATATTGTCAATAAAAACTTTGTCACGTTTTGTGGAGGTTTGAAAAACAAATATCAATAATCTAATAAATGATATTTGATTATAGTGATAATTAAATCTATAGCTATCAATATAGATTTAACAATGAAGGGATATGGAGTAAATGTAAATGAGACAAAGTTTGCAAATGCATGGTAAAACAAAGCAATGGAACAACTCTTTTATTGGTGTCTTCATTTTGAAGTCACCATGAGATTTTCTACAATGGACTTTACTCATTCCTGATAGCAAGTTCGACCCGTAGCACGTGCAGAAGTCATTGCTAGATGTCGAGCAACGCCACATCCATTACCCGACGAAAAAAATAAAATTTGAAAGTATGATAGTGCATCCATATGAGAAATTCACTCAAGAACAAGTACACCATAACTGAAATGTATATAGAGCATACATTTCTCTCACGGGGAAACTTTTTACGGACTCCTCACTGCATAAGAGAGAAACTCCAGTCTGAAATTAACAATGAAGGAATATGGAGTAAATAAAAATAACAAAAATGCTCTTCAAATACATGTTAACAAAGCTTTTATTGTTGTTTTTCATCTTAATGACACAATGAGACCATCAACAATGAGCTTCTATTAAAATTAGAGTATGATTTTTTATGAACATAAACGCTATTTCAAGAATATCATCAACAGTTAAAAATCTGATATAATCTTTCAAATATTTTGGTTTGATCTGAACTAATCAGACATAAGTTGTCGAAATGCGCAAAAGCAGAAAATAAATCAACAGTAACTTCGGTATTTTGCTATTTATTACCACTGGACCGATACTTCTGCTGATGGACTGTTAGACCCCGATGGTATTCAACAACCCAATTGTAAGTACTTCAGTACTGACTCGAAAAACGACTTTATTGAAACTTTCAAACTCTAAATTTTATAAAATTTTGTTTAAAACTAAGGAGTTAGCTCAGTCCTTAGCTGGATTTTGGCTTTTCTATTGAGATCCTTTACAAAATGTAGGATATTTGGTCTCTATTAGCTTGTATACGTTTTTTAATTTATGGACTTCCAAATGTTTTGGTTAAATCTGCACTGATGAGGCATAAGTTGTCGAAATGTGCATATGCAGAAAATGAATTAACAGTAACTTCGGTATTTTGCTATTTATCACCACTGGGCAGATGCCTCTGCTGGTGGACTGTTAATTCTGCTGGTGGACTGTTAATCCCCGAGGGTACTCACTAACCCAGTAGTCAGTAGGTAAGTTCTGACTCAAAAAACAACTTGGTTGAAATTTTGCAATATATATGAATTTTATAAAATTTTGTTTAAAACTACGGAGTATCTCCCTCATGCATAGCTCTGTCCTTAGCTGAATTAAGCTTTTCTAAAAAAAAGTTATAAACAAAAACTCTTGGGCATGTCTTTTGCAATTTCGAATTACATAAAAGACTTTCATATCCGAAAACTAATTTAGAATAAACAAGTTCACGACCATAAAATTATTACCCTTTGCAACTTCAAAACAGAAAGGTACAAATTTTTTAATAACTTGACAAGATTTCAAAAAAAACTTGAAGAATCGTAGGTTTAGGTAATCCAGTATAACTTAGAGCAAAACATCCTATCATTCTCAGTTATTTAAGATATTCAAACTTTATAGATAATATAGAAAGATTTTTCATTGAAATAAAAGTTGATCCAAAAATCCAATCATTTTTTCTTGGGAAGAGAGTGTACATAACCGTTATTGATGATATGCAGTTATACTAAGCACATTATAATTTTGCAGCTTTCATCAAAGATTGGCTAGTTCTGAGATCAATTTAATGTCTGAAATATATTGTTAATAAAAACTTTGTCACGTTTTGTGGAGGTTTGAAAAACAAATGTCAATAATCTAATAAATGATATTTGATTATAGTGATAATTAAATCTATAGCTATCAATATAGATTTAACAATGAAGGGATATGGAGTAAATGTAAATGAGACAAAGTTTGCAAATGCATGGTAAAACAAAGCAATGGAACAACTCTTTTATTGCTGTCTTCATTTTGAAGTCAGCATGAGATTTTCTACAATGGGCTTTACTCATTCCTGATAGCAAGTTCGACCCGTAGCACGTGCAGAAGTCATTGCTAGATGTCGAGCAACGCCACATCCATAACCCGACGAAAAAGAATTTGAAAGTATGATAGTGCATCCATATGAGAAATTCACTCAAGAACAAGTACACCATAACTGAAATGTATATAGAGCATACATTTCTCTGACGGGGAAACTTTTTTACGGACTCCTCACTGCATAAGAGAGAAACTCCAGTCTGAAATTAACAATGAAGGAATATGGAGTAAATAAAAATAACAAAAATGCTCTTCAAATACATGTTAACAAAGCTTTTATTGTTGTTTTTCATCTTAATGACACATTGAGGCCATCAACAATGAGCTTCTATTAAAATTAGAGTATGATTTTTATGAACATAAACGCTATTTCAAGAATATCATCAACAGTTAAAAATCTTATATAATCTTTCAAATATTTTGGTTTGATCTGAACTAATGAGACATAAGTTGTCGAAATGCGCAAAAGCAGAAAATAAATCAACAGTAACTTCGGTATTTTGCTATTTATTACCACTGGACCGATACTTCTGCTGATGGACTGTTAGACCCCGATGGTATTCAACAACCCAATTGTAAGTACTTCAGTACTGACTCGAAAAACGACTTTATTGAAACTTTCCAACTCTAAATTTTATAAAATTTTGTTTAAAACTAAGGAGTATTTCCCTCATGCATAGCTCAGTCCTTAGCTGGATTTTGGCTTTTCTATTGAGATCCTTTACAAAATGTAGGATATTTGGTCTCTATTAGCTTTTATACGTTTTTTAGTTTATGGACTTCCAAATGTTTTGGTTAAATCTGCACTGATGAGGCATAAGTTGTCGAAATGTGCATATGCAGAAAATGAATTAACAGTAACTTCGGTATTTTGCTATTTATTACCACTGGGCAGATGCCTCTGCTGGTGGACTGTTAATTCTGCTGGTGGATTGTTAATCCCCGAGGATACTCACTAACCCAGTAGTCAGTAGTTAAATTCTGACTCAAAAAACAACTTGGTTGAAATTTTGCAATATATATGAATTTCATAAAATTTTGTTTAAAACTACGGAGTATCTCCCTCATGCATAGCTCTGTCCTTAGCTGAATTATGGCTTTTCTAAAAAAATGTTATAAACAAAAATCTGCAATGTTGAGACAATAGTTGTCGAAATGCGCATATGCAGAAAATAGATGGACAGTAACTTCGGTATTTTGCTATATATCATAGATCTAAAAACCTGTTCGAATCCGACCGATAAAAAAAATATATCGAAACAACGGCAGTAGAACTCAGACGAAACAGGAGAAGTGATGATTACAGAAATCAGAAATCGAAGTTCATATAAATGGCAAAAACAGAAAAAAACGAAGACAAAACAAGGACATGAGACAGCCGCAAGGCACGGAAATAAAATGACTACATTCAGAATTAAGACACTCGTAGTGTGAACTCCCATGAAAACCGGGAGGGGTAAGCATGTCTTGCTCCGCTAGCGGCACCCGTCGCACTGTCAGTGAGTCAGTCCAGGGTCGAGTCAAGACGGGTCATGTCAAATCCACGAAGACGTGAAATCTAAATGAAACTGTCCGTTTTCATTTGAGACTCAGACACGTCATATCTTTAATGATGTCATGATAACGGCCATTGAATTTCTGAAGGGACGAAAGTAACAAAGGCTGAACAAATACCTGACTAAGCAGCTTTTGAGACAGTGTTTCAAAAAAATCTATTCAAAAAATCACTGTATAAACTAAATTGTTCGACAGTAACGAATCAACTGTGAAATATACACACACTCAATAGGCTGAAGAGGTAGGTACATTGCTGCTAAGAAAGGGAAAGTTTACGATTGGGAAGTTAAAGTCATCACGTTTGTCATAAAGCTTAGATTTCAAAAGTCCATCTTCGTCAATATATATCGAAAGATCTAAGTACGAAGATGAAGTAGGTGTATCAGTAGTCTTTTTAATTTCAAGCTCATTGGGATAGATCTGGTATAAATATTCCTTGAATTTTGGATTATTAAGAGAAAATACATCGTCTATATAGCGGAAGCTGAAATAAAGGACTTGGCTTAATGTTTTTGCTTTTTCTGTGTTCGCCCTTGTAAAAACTTGGCCTTATACGAAAAAAGAAAAAGATCAGCTAAAAGTGGCGCGCCGTTGGTTCCCATAAGAATCCCGATTGTCTGTTGAAAAACGCAAAAAATAGTGGAAAATGGAACTCATTACTTTGCGACATTGTTAATATACATTGGTAAACGAATACCGAGGCAAAAAGGAATCCAAAAATCCCCAAAACATCGCTATTTATGTCAAAATTAAATTGAGACAACTCTATAAAGACAAAACAAATGAACAAACTAATGACAAAACCATGACCAGTGAGACAATGACACTGTCAATAATTAGCTGAATGATACTGGGTCTGCTGTTGACCATTCTGATCTCGAAAAAATAATGCAATTTAAATAAAATCCTAGATAAAGTAATAAGCTGAACTGCCTACCTTGCAAAAGCTGAACATGTATTCAACTTTGTCGTCTACTCTGTCTCCGAGAAAAGTTGGCACTGTCTCAATTATTGATATCAATGCAACTGACACCAGGTGAAACATGTAATGCATAGAACAATTAATTTTATTCTACGATCAATCTGCAAACAAACTTCGGGTAATAGAAAAGTTGTATTTAAAATAATAATGATGTAATGACCAAGTAAATGGTAAAAATCAATAGATCTTCCCTTTGACTTTTTTCTAATAGTTTCTACGTTTTGAATTACATGTTTAGCAATACGAGAACACAAATTATGTCTGTCAGTGTGTTGATATATTTTGAGTCCAACCGTAATAAGCTAGGTAATATTTCGGTAAATGTAAATGTTCAATTATTAAAACCCGAGACTAGGCATTACTCTGAACTGGGACAAATCATTATTCAATATAACTTAAAATAGAAATTTGTTTACATTTTTCTAAACCGGCCTAAACATTATTCAACCTGACTTAACCAATTATACTCTAACTCAGCATACCCAAGCCGTTTGCCGAGAACTCAGCTTACTAGGGATTGATTATACTGTTTTCAGATTTTTTATGTAGTTGTAGAAAAAAAAACAAATGTATTTCTTTCGTGTTAGTTCTAGCATTAACAATTGCAAATTAAAATAAATTATCTTATGCATTTGTATTATCTTATATAATTTCGATTACTTTCATGTTACCCCGTAAAGGACAAATAGGAAAAAGAAGGGAAACGGGGAATGTGACAAAGAGACAACGACTCAAAGGGGAGTAATAACAACTCAAAGCCACCATAAGATCTTCAATGAACGGTGAGGAAACCCCACACCCAACGGCAGGTCGGAGTTGGCCCCTAAATAAAGAGTAATCAAGTTCAGCGAAATAAACATCATCCTAGACTCCCATAGACATAAAGTGAACTAACTAGAAAACAGACAAGACACCTAAAGGCTTAATAAATTTCCTGACTTCTGACAGGCGCAAACCTGCTGCAGCGGAGTTAAACTAGTTTTATTGGGCCAAAACCTTCCCCCTATAGCCAATGTGATAAATAAAAAAACAATCGTAACAACAGTAAAATTCAGTTGGAAACAGGACTGAGTCAGTTGTGAGAAATGAAACTGAGAGAACTAAATATAAGGACATAAACATGAAATCACAAGAGACTACTAGCAGTTAACTGCCATGCCAGCTCCAGACCCGTTACCAACTGACAAATTAAGTTATGTACCCTCAGTATACAGCTTCCATCAAGATCCCTTCCTGTGAGGAGTTTAGCATAATGATTTCATGTATATACCGGAATACACAACCCGTGTCCATGCAATACTGATTTTAGAAATTTAGAATGTGTTTAGTTAAAATGCAAAGACCCTATCAAAAATCAATGTTAATACGAAAGAATGCCATACGTAAATACCTATTCTTTGCCGTAGCACGATAACACACACATGGCGTAAATGCGAATGAGACAAATACATAGCAAAACCAAGAAATGGACCAACGTTTCATTGTTCTTCATGTTGAATTCACCATGAGGCTCATACATCAAAGTAAGTTCAAGACGTCCCCTATCACCGGTTTAATTCATTGCTACATGTCGAGCAACGCTCATCCATGTTTTATGACTCTTGGATGCGGGATCGTCATCAAACATAAAATTAATTGGCAAAGTGTTCTTACAGCTGCTGTCAAAAAGACTAACGGAAGACAAACACAACATTTAAACAAGCACAGGGCACAAATCGAGTCAATAGTAAGAAAACTTGGCTTAATAAAATCATGAGATGTGGGCACAATAACCCGATATCCTTATAGGACATTTGCAGTGTTTCTGATGAAACATTATCTAAAAGACACCAAGAAACAAAATCAATTTTCTGTTTACAGTGTTGAACGTTTTCTCTTCAAAATTAAAACAATTAATGTAAGCTATCTTCTATTTTAGTTTTACATATGTAGGCAGTATTTTCGTTGTTTTAGCACCAATGCCTAACGAATTATTCCGATTGAAATAAGGACATGTACGGCTAATTATAAAATCAAAGTGGGTATAATAGAAAAAAGAAGGAAACGGGGAATGTGTCAAAGAGACAACGACCCAAAGCTCCTTAGATGGTCCCTTCCAAAACAGGTATCCGTCAGGTCCGTACCTCATCCAAGATGGCCGCTAGCGGGGAACATAGTTTTAACATCGGACCCTTTTTATTGAAAATGCATTCAAAGATCTTCTGCTCAGAAATTACTAGTCCAATTATAACAAAACTTAGTCACATTGGTCCTTAAATGGTTCTTTCTAAAAAGATATCCGACAGTTCTGTACTCATCCAAGTTGGCCGCCAGCGGGGAACATATTTCTAACACTGGACCATATGGGAAAACACATTCAAAGATCTTCCAAGAAACTGCCACTCCAATTAGACCAAACTTACTCAAAATGGTCCTTAGATGGTCCCTTCCAAAAAAAGATATCCGACAGTTCCGTACCTCATCTGAGATGACAGACAGCATGGAACATAGTTTTAACATTGGACCCTATGGAAAACGCATTCCAAGAATTTCTTCTTAGAAACTATTAATCCAATTAGAACCAAACTTAGTCATATTGGTAGTTAGATGGTCCCTTCAAAAATGTATCCAACAAGTTTGTACTTCATCAATGATGGTCGCCAGCGATTAACATGGTTTTAACATTGACCCTATGGGAAAACACATTCAAAGATCTTCTCAGAAACTACCAGTCCAATTAGAACAAAACTTAGTCACATTGGTCCTCAGATGGTCCCCTCCAAAAAGGTATCCGACAGGTCCGTACCTAATTCAAGATAGCCGCCAGTGGAGAACATAGTTTTAACACTGGACCCTATGAGGAAACACATTCAAAGATCTTCTCTTCAGTAACTACCAGTCCATTTAGAATCAAACTTAGTCACAATGGTCCCTTCCAAAGAAGTTATCCGACATGTTCATACATCATCAAGATGGCCGTCAGCGGAGAAGACAGTTGTAACATTGGACTCTATGGAAAACTACAAGTCCAATTTTAAACAAACATAGTCACAATGGTCCTGAGGTGTCCGTCCAAAAAAGTGTCCGGTAGGTTCGTACCTTATCCAAGATGGCTGCCAGTGGGGAACATAGTTTTAATATTGGACCCTATGGACAATACATTCAAAGATCTCCTTCTCAGAAGTTACTTGTCCAGATGGAACAAAACTTCTTTGGGCCATAAACTAAGTAAAAATTTAAGTTGCAACTACACATCTAATACTATGGACCTACAACTACCATTAATTCTCAATAGTTTCCAGTTGTAGACACCACTGCCTGCCGCCAAGGGAAACACTATCCATAAGTCTTGCTTTCTGGAATTGAGGAGTACATTACTATAGGTGCAACCAAAATTTCTCATATGGATACTTTTAAATTTTGGCATTCATTTTTGTAATTTAGAAATGTTATTCTGACCATCTGTTTAAAGTGCCCACATCTCACGTTTTTATAATGCCAAGTTTAATTACAATCGACTTGATGAGTGCCCTGTGTTTGTCTGTATGTTGTAATCGTCCGCTGGCTTAAGACACGTCTAGTGCTTTTGTCGGGCAACGGATGACAGTGATTGTAAGAGCACTTTGCTGGGTTAACTAAAGTTTGTTGACAATCCTGCATCCATGACTAGCAAAGACATGGATGTAGCGTTGTTTGACATTTAGAAAAGAATTCCGCTCAAAGCTAGGACCGTCTTGAACTTGCTTTGAGGTATAAGCAAAGCTCATGGCGACTTCAAGATGAAAAACAACAATAATAGCAGTGTTCCTTCGCTTGTTTTTACCATGTATTTGAAGAGACTTTGTCTCATGTGCATTTACTCCATATCTCCTCATTCACTATTTGTAACAATGGTCCTTAGATGGTTCCCTACAAAAAAGATATCCTGCAGATCAGTACCTTGTTTAAGATGGCCACCAGCGGGAACACAGATTATTGTCTCGCCTGCGACGAAAATTAGAGAAAGCAAGAATTAGGGATAGTGTTACCCTTGGCGACAGCGGTGTCAACAATTGGAATCTATTGAGTTTTGAGTGCAGTAGCATTACTATGAGTGCAACAAAAATTTTTACTTAGTTTATGGCCCAACCCCTGAGTCATGCATGAACGATCCGGTTAAATTTTTAGCAAACATTACAGCCTCTGCTAGTAGTCTTAACCATTTGATATTTGACATGCAATTGCGTCTTCAGGAGTCGTACTGATTCCACACCCAGATGATTGCCCTGGCCCCTAAGTCATGCATGAATGATTATTCTAAATTTTAAGCGAGTAGTTTGTTAAGCCAGTTGCCCTTGATACTTCACATTTAACATGCAGTTGCATCTTGAGAAGTGCATACTGATTCAACGCCCGGATAATGGCCCTGGTCCCTTTTTATGCAAGAATGATCACGTTAAGTTTTTAGCAAGCAGATAGTACAGCCTTTGATATAAGTCCTAGCCACTTGATATTTGACAGGCAGTTGCGTTTTGAGGAGTACATCCAATTCAACACCCAAATGGTAGCCCTGGCCCCTTAGTTATGCATGAATGAGTACATTAAGTTTTTTGCAAGCAGTTCGTGCATCTTGCATTAGTTGTCCTAGTAACTTTGTATTTAACATGCAGTTTAACCTAGAGGAGTACATACCAATTTATGTCCAGATAGTGGCCCTGGCCCCTTAATCATGCATGAATGATCACATCAAGAGTTTCACAAGGCAATTGCTGTCACATTTAAAGACTCAGATTATATCATAATGGCTGCTGTCCTTAATCAATGTGCACATTCAAGCCATGCATGGGGCCTGCGAGACATAACCTGTGTCCACAGTTTATATTGAAGTCCATTAAAAGAATTAAATCTCTGAAACCACTCATCCAATTAGAACCAAACTTGATCACAAAAGTCCTAGGTTGCCCTCTTCAAAATTTCGATTTGCATGTCTTCATCCAATTCAACCCAAGGTGGCCTCAGCAGGGAACATTGTTTAAACTCTGGATCCCTATTGGAAGTGATATTTATCTCTCTATGTCAGCCATGGTCAAGATAAGCGATACAGGCTTTTGGGAGCCTGCTGTTTATAGGAACAAAGGGACACAAAATGATAACCTGGTTAAAAAAAGGCCGATAGTGCTAGCGAGTGTTGTAAAGTAAATTACAAAAAATGTGAAAAACGTACAATGATCTTCCCAAGAGATATACCAAAAGAACAGGCAAATCATATACCTGGACACAATAAATCAATCTGTCTTCAAAGATTAGACATAAACGGTTTTGTTCCAACCCTTGATAGACCCACCGATAGCATGACGGATGCTTATAGCAAAGCAGGACATGCTTACCTTTCCGGGGCACCTAATGTCATTCTCAGTTTTAATGAGAGTTTACGCTGTTAGATCTTTAGTTCTTTGTGTTGTCTAATATATCATACTGTAAAAGTTTAGTTTTCTCTTCATTTGTGATGTTTTGCTAATAGTTTGTCTTTGTAATGTTTTAATACCAAAGACATTTACAAAAGTTTCTTTTTCAAAATTTAACATAGATACTGTTTAAGAGTTAGCGAAGTAACAAGTACCATGAATTTTTAATTGGGTTTGTTTGAGAATTAGAAAATAACATTAACCAATCAGCCATCAAACAGATCTTTTAACACAATACATGCCTAACTGATAGTATGAAGGGTGTAATCAGCGGGGCAGGACGTGCTTACCCTTCCGGACCACCCTTAGTCATTCCCGGTTTTCACACTATGAGTGCCTTAGTTTTGAATGTCGTCTTTTTATTTCTGTCCCTTGCGGTTGTCTCACATCCCTGTTTTGTCTTTGTTTTTCTTTGTTCCTGTTTTTGTCATGTCAAAGGACTTTGATTTTTGTTCCTTCGGTATTCTACTGCAATTATCTTTCATCTTAAATAACTATCTTCGAAGAAAAGATAAGGTTAAAGAAAGTGGACAAATGGAAAGCGTTACTTAGAAATTTTCCAACATCGTTACTTTATATATCAGCAAACGAATACCGAAGCAAAAAGGGGAAGGAGACACTCAAAAATCAATTATTCCAAAAACATCGTTATTTATGTTCAAATCAAATAACAAAGTACCGAGGTTACTGTCAATTAATTTTCTGCATATGTGCATTTCGACAACTTATGTCTCATCAGTGCAGATCTAATCAAAACATTTGGAAGTCCATTAATGTGTAAAAGCTGAGACAACTCTAAAAAGAAAAAACAAACGAACAAAAATGAACTGGTAATGACATAAGTAAGACTACTGACGATGCCACTGATTATAATTATCTAATTGACAGTATTTCTGTTGTTGACGATCGAAATCTCTGGGGAAAAATTAATTTAAGGGTTAGATCTGGGTAAGCCTAAAAGTTTCCACTCGATTTTTGAAATATTTTCAGTATTAAAACTACACTGTTCATATTGACTTAAAGCAATTTTCTACATTTTTTACCGTCTTGTTTTTTTGTCTAGTAGTAATCAAATTAAGATACCCCGTTTCTAATATTACTGATATTACTTGGTCCGTTCAGGACTTGATATTGGTGTATAAAATTAGCTCTAATCAAATTTATTTTTAATATAAAATTATTTCAAATGCGAAAATTATGTATAAACATGCTTGAAACTAAGCATGTTTAATGATCATAGAAAATTCTAATATACATGGGTGTTCTGAACATAAAGGCTGAAAGTTTTACTCTATTTTGATCAGTATTATACACTTGTAAAGAACTGAATAATTTATTTTCCACCAAAAACTGAGAATAGAAAGAAAACAAGTATATGTAAGATCTATTAAAATTTTAGAATCTACCGTTCCATTGTTTCCTTTATAGTAAAGTGTGTCAAAATCAATACAATTGCTGAATATATGTTTCAAATTAGCTCCCTTGCAAGAAATCTGACTTTTACATATTTTCATTATTTTCAGATATCATAACAAAAAAAAACAACTGTAGAGTAAATACACTAGTTATAAATAACTACATGTAGGGTGGATGTTTTCATCATAAAATGAATATTTATTTGCTGTCTGTAAAAAATATTACAATTTCAAAAATTTAATCCTACCTGTTGCAATGATTCTTTTTATTTATTTGACTAAAAGTATAGAAAAAGAGTTATCTCTCCATACCCAATTGCTATCAACTTAAATAAAAATGCTAGGCAAAATAATTAAGTGTAACTTCCTAACTGCAAAAGCAGTATTTCACAAAGTCGTCTGTTCTTTCTCAAAGAAAAGGTGGCAATGTATCAATTGATATCGATGAACTGACAAAAGGTGAAAAATGTAATCATAGTAATGATTAGAAAGAATTTTATTTCACGATCAATCTGCGAACAAACTACTTGTATTTAAAATAATACTGACACATTGAGCAAATGATGGTAAAATCAATAGACATTTCCTTTTGACTTTGGCTTTTTCTAATAGTTTCTAAAAAGAGTTAAAACGTTTTCTAATTTCGTGTGTTACAATACGAAAACACAAACTATGTCTGTTAAAGTCTGTTTCACTTCCTTTAGATAATGGAAATTCTCTTCTGCTGACTTTAATATTGCATATTTCGGCACTGGATTTTGCATGGTTGTGTAAAAATATTGTACACTTCTGAAACCACTTTTAATTTGACGATTTTCAATAAATATGCAAAAGAAAAAATACTTTTTAAAATTGCTCCATGCTTTCAAAGGGATAATATTTTCGGCACACCATTATCGAGAAGACTGGACCATTCTGAAATAGATATTGGCAGGTATTACCCTGTCAGATGATAAACAAGTCTCACTTTGGCTTTTGCCATGTGCTTGGACCCCTCTTTATCTCTTATATAATAATTTTCTTTGTTAGCGTTGCAAAATATCCCCGTCGTGGACCTCAAAATTTAACACAGAGACCCTATGTACATATTTCGTCGTTCATAGAGATCGACATGTGTTCCTGGAAAAAATATTTTTCTTAATTAATGTGCAGTACGTACTAGTTTTCTTCAAATTATCGTGCTTCCATTTAGCATTTTTATCAATAAGAACAATTTATATTTAAAGAAAATGGCGACAAACATTATTTCCATTTTGTCCAATTCCACCCTTTATGTCACGTGGTCGGCATTTCATAACATCTCTGCTTGGACTACATCCCAAGGCGTGTAAAGAAAATGTACGTTAGAAAATAAGGATTATAAATCCGGTATAGAATGCATAGTGCATGTGAGTGCATGCTTACACAAATAATACGAACTGGCTGTGGCACTTACCGCCCCTGCGCTTGAACGGTTCCGAGAACTGAGGAAATGGATTCGTAATTCCAAGTCTCGGAGTTCCAAGTAGCTTCAATCTCAGGGGCCGGTATTAAATTAAAACATACGAATCTGATAGACCGAGTCCCATATATATGAATAAGGAAAACATGTATTTCTGACTTTCGTTGTTCTCCTCCTTCTGATATGGGACCCAGTATATAGGGAACACCCCTCCTGTGTCCCGAAGTCATTTGTATCCCTAATTCCCGGTGTTATAAAGGGGCCATCTCAATTTCCCGAAGTTAAAAATGGCCTAACCCGGCATCACTAAAATGGTCTCGCCACCCTGTATTCAGACATTTTATGCGAAAAAGTCCAGATCTCGAAAGATTGTATTTAAGAAACCAATTTTTGCTAATCCCTTTAAATTTCACCATCAAATCCCAATTTCCCGTGCCTAAAAACACCCCTCCTGTGTCCCAATGTTATTTGTATCCCTAATTCCCGGTCTTATAAAGGGGCCATCTCGATTTCCCGAAGTTAAAAATGGCCTAACCCGGTGTCACTAAAATGGTCTTGCCACCCTTTATGTAGACCGAGTCCCATATATACGTATACATATAAAGAAAATATGTATTTTGGACTTCTGTTGTTCCCCTTAAGCTTCTTCTTATATGGAAGTTAGAACCCAGTATATATATATATCAATATTGTAGTTGTTACCAGCCCCTGTGGCTTCAATAATTCAAAAGCCTGATTCAAGTCTATTCGCTATTTGCATGATTTGTCAATTGTCTAAATATATTTTTGTTTGTATTATTCTTATAATTTTCTGGTGATTATTTCCAGCATAACAATTATACCATTGGATTCAAATACTCTCCAGTGACGACACTGTTGCACAATTATACCATTGGATTCAATACTCTCAATTGCAAGTGTTGCACATGATTTACGAACCATTTGATTTTCAAAGGGCCTGACCACTTTAGCACCTTGGTTGAAAAAAGTAGTCTAGCCCTCACTCTGTTCAATAGGAAATGGTGCTCAACAAATTTTCCTAGCATAGTATATTTCGGGGAAAAAAGAAAATTGGTTCTTAAAGCGGGCCAATAAAATTTCCCGTCTTGGGTGAAAATGAATCCGAGTCTGTTCCCCCACTTTCCCAGTTATCCAGGGTCCATCATGTCCATTCGCACACGTCCATTTATCGATAAAAGTTGATGGTATTTTATCATGTTTATGTTCACTATATGTTGAAGGTCATGAAAAAGGTCGTAATTATATTATAATTTTTATTATATCTTCTTTTATTGTTTTTACCTTTCTATGTCTCAAAATGTCCTTTGTATAACATTCGATTCGATTATTCACTTAGGTGGATGTCCTACCACATTATGTGGCCAATAAAATTTCCCGTCTTGGGTGATAATGAATCCGGATCCGTTTGCCCACAAACACGTTCGCCTTTCTGGCAAAGTATTTGGTAAGGTGCCACTTTTGTATGTGCCACAAAAATTCTAATTTTTTCATGCCTTACCTCAATGTCCTATGTCTCCAAATCATGTTACCATTGGATTCAGTATATGATAGAGAGATAGCGTACACAATTTGATAATGTACAGTGAAATACTTAAAAAGTTATAGGAATTTAAATAGTAAAATTAGGTGTTTTTTTTTTATTTCAAAACGGGACAGCCAAAAAGTACCAAACTTATAATTCTGCCAGTGTCAATTCTTTGAAGATAACACTAATGTTGGTAATTTTAAGAGTTAAAATGATACTTATAGAATGGTTTTAGCTTTAAAATGAGTAGAAAGTAGAACATTAAAAGGATAAAAATCATGTTTGAAATTGGCCATGTTGGACGTAAGTTTCATGGTGATGACATAGTTACCACAGTGAAATAGCAAGACTGTTTGAAGAAGAGTTTAGGTCGTAATTAGCCATGATTGATCATAAATGAACTCAAACTGGCTATCTTCTTTGAAACAATTTAATTTGAAATTTATTTAGGAAATATCTGTCCTACTGTTACGTCCGAATATTGCAATGATTTTATTCAATTTTTGAAAAGATGAAACAATTTTTCTGTTGAGAACTAGAATACACATGACAAGATTGCCACTCTAGTTCAACTGCCACAAAAAATAGTGGCTGTTTAAAGTAATAAAAAGAAAATAGCATAAAACTCTGTGTCTGTCCAACATAGACAGGCATGTTACGTCCAACATATTTGTCCAATGTTACGTCAGTGCCGGGGACATTTTTGTCCATGATATGTCCAACATAGGTAATTTTTGGATAAACAAAGGACAATGTTGGACAAACAGAAGACATTAATAGAGGCTATTATTTTAGGAATAGAATTATTCATAGCTTGATATACTACTATGGCACAAATATTGCAAAGTGCTTATTTATTACAAAAAATTGTAAAAGTTACCGGGAATATCTCTAAAATTAAATTTATGTTGGACGTAACAAAGGACAACTGTGTTGGACTAACATTGGACAACATCATGCTTTAGGCATGGACCATTTGATTTTCAGGGGGGCCTGGGATTTTCACCAGAGCCGGGAAATTTTTTTCGCCCACTTCGCAGGCCAGATTATTTTTTTCCTATATACACAATGCTAGAAAATTTTGTTGAGCCGGGCTTTTTTTTCTAATGGACAGGATCAGGGCCAGATTATTTTTTTCAACCCAGGTGCTGGCCAGAGAATTTTTTTTGGCAAAAGTCAGGGCCAGAAAATTTGTTTCTAAAAATACCAGCCCCCCCTCCCCTCCCCTGAAAATCAAATGGTCCGTGCCTTATGGTCAAATCTAAGATATTACTATTTTTTTTAGAAAGAATATAAAAAGGCAAAGAATTACTAGGGTATTAAGAAAGTTTTATGATGTCAGGTTATTTTATTTTTCTCATGCTTTCGTAATTAGATATAAATTTCAATATTTTGTCCTCTGTATGTTCGTCCAACATTTTTCTGACAAAAATGGTGTTCCTCCAAGATTTTTAACAGGTTTTTATTTTTATTTCTCAAGCTTAATGTTGGAAAATTCTTACACTTTTTCATGAAAGTGGGTAAAAATACTTGTGTAAAATCTTAAAAAAACTTACTTACTGAGACTGATGAATTCATGTTTGAAAATGTCCATGTTTGTCCGACATAATTTAAGTTTTTTTTTCAAAATTTAACTTAAATAATGATAAAATTCACTTAATAAAAAGTTTATTTAGGAGATCTATAAGTTTTTTTAAAGAAATAGCATTGATTTGTAAAGTGAAAGTTAAATATACAGTAAAAAAAATGCAAATAAAGATGTCCTGTTACGTCCAACATATGTGATGACTACCTCTCTTCTTTTGTAAAAAAAAACATTATTTCCTTCTTTTTTATTATCTTTTCATTTAGAGATCCAAAAACAAGAATATCTTGCCTATCAGAATAAACATTTTAGAATGACTAAAATTGATTTTTTTTTTTTGACTTGAAATGTCCCACATTTGGTGGCACTTTACTGAATACATAGCAATCTACCAGTTCGCCCAGCGTCTGTTCGTCCACCATATTTATCAATAAAAGTTGATGGTATTTTATGTTCACTATGGTTGAAGGGCCATGGAAAAGGTTGGAATTGTCTATAATTTTTATTTTCTTTAATAGTTAATTCCGGACATATAGGATATCGATTTTCATACACCCGTCGAAAGACAGACGTATTATGGTATACCGTCCGTCTGTCTGTACGTTAACTGTTTGATTTCCGGAGATTTTTTTCTAGAAACGCTTGACATACTGATTTCATATTTGGTATATTAGTATATCTAGGTGAGATACAGATCAAGTTAGAATTTGGTTCTGGTCGGTTGATTTTGTACAGAGTTATGGCCCTTTGACTTAGTGAAATTTTGAAAAATATAGGTTTCTGGAGATTTTTTTGTAACCTCTCGACATATTGATTTCATATTTTGTGTATGAATATACAGATCAAGTTTGAATTTGGTTCTGGTCAGTTGGTTTTGTACAGAGTTATGGCCTTTGGACATAGTGAAATTTTGAATAATATACAGTCAGGGGACAGACTGGTACAAGTCTGCAGAGTTTTAGACTTCGTTTCAGTCTTATAACTTTTTTAGTTTTGTATGCATAGACCTTTTTAAGTCTAAAAATTTCAGACCTGATGAAGTCTAATGTTTATTTCCTGTTGCACAGGTGTTTCAAATTTTATGGATATTTAGACTTGCATAAGTCTAAAATTTGTTAAATTGACCATTTTAATGAGCCAAGCGTCAGTATTTAGAGGTGGGGCGTCCAGACCTAATTGACCCTATCAGCGTTATTGAATAAGGGGGAGATAACTCCATCAAACTTGTATAGGCTGCATTAGTTATAATGTAACAAATCAGTTATATGTTTATAAAAAATGAATAAATGCAATAAAACCTAAAAAATGCCTATGTATCTTTTTAACTGTCATCGGTAGTCAATGTATGTATTTGTTTTACCTGAGCGAATAAACATCCTGTGCTGTATAGGTGTGTTAATTAGAATTTTACAGAGGATTGCCCTAGGTGATTTCTTTCAAGTATTAGCTCTGAGAACAGATGTATAATTTAGATATTTCTACAAATATTATAAATTTTTAATTAACATTAAGATTGAAAAAAAATAATAATTTAAAAAATATTGAGCAGTTACAAACATGTTATATTAATAGAGAAGAAAAAATGAAAAAGAAATTAAATAAAATGATATAAAATAATAATAAAAATAAAAAACATAAAGAACAGGTGTATTAAGATCTGGCTACAAATATTTAAATGATTTTTAATTAACATTAAGATTGAAGAAGAAAAATAATAATATGATTTTCATTTATTTATTTATTCGTTTATTCATTTGTTTGTTTGCTTGTTTTTGTTTGTTTGTTTGTGTTTGTTTGTTTGTTCGTGTTTGATTTTTTTGAAAATATTGCAACAGACACAAATATTTTATTTATTTATTTATTTATAGATATGTTTATTCTATACATCAAAATGAATTTTATTTATTTAATTTTTATTTTTGCATTTGTTTAAATTTTTTTTTTAATTTCTATTTATATATATGTTTTTATTTATATCAT
>MJUU01055234.1:5427-16727 GCA_002080025.1 Modiolus philippinarum | reverse complement strand
TATCTAAAATTTGAACAAAAGTGCATTAAATTCAAAGAAAAAAAACGAAAGTTATTTTTACTCCTTCTGGCCCATTTTTCGAAACGGACATACGCTTACGCTTACGCTTTGTGCCTACAAACATCATACAAAATTTGATAATGATCCAGCCACTAGAACCAAAGTTATGCTATCCATTGCGCCGACTGCGCCTTTCCATAAGATGGCCCCAAAAATTTTGCGGTCTTAAAAAAATTGCATATTGAAACTGAATCTATCGAATAACCTGTTCGTATAATGTAATGCATTAACGAAATGTTATTCCTTCATAAAAATGAGGCTAAATGGCACTTTTAGCGAATTGGATCAAGCAAGATGAACGCTGCCTTTGTGGTTATTGATATTGTTTACGTAAAACATGCACTATGGAGACGAGCAGACATTTCTTACTCCGTTTGACCTCAAAGTTAGTTCATTCTAATATCTAAAACTTTCCCGAATGGAAAAACTGGAAATCGGTGTGTTGTCCTGTATTGCGAAACTCTTCTATGAAAAATAACAATTTCAGACACAAAGGCCATCTACCAGGCAGAGAACTTTTCACAGAATAAAGGTGTTTTATGTTCAAAGGTTTGGAATGATTTGAATGGTATGCATCATGTTTACAACAAACAATCTCTTAGCTGGACAATTAGTTTTAAAATATATGAAAATAGTGCAAATTTATTTTGTGCGGTGTGCCATGTACAACAACTTAACATTAGTGCCTGGAGCTAAGTGCCTATGGGCATTTTTGAAACCACAGTTTCAATTTATTCGAAAGAAACATATGTCCCCGGATATCCCCAGACTCTCCTCAAATAGTATTCCGGATGCCACCTCTCTGTTACGAAGTATTCCAGATGCCTGGTACGAAAAATGGTAGTATTCCAGATGCATGGGGGAGTGGGGTCGGTACCCTCATAAATTCTCACAGGGGCCTTTTTATCGTATTGTCCAAAAATTAGCACAGAAAATTGCAAAGGCATTACAATATTCTACTAATAGCAATTTTTCCGCATTTTTGACCGAAAATTTAAATTCTTTTGACTTATTTTTGCTGTTGTTTGTTTTTATGTACACATATTTATGTATGTTTGTCAAATTCTGTTGCGTTTCTTAATTGGAACTGAACTGTAATAACGGATACTTTACAGACAATGAAGAAAAGACTGAATAAAGAATAACACGTACAGAGAAAATGAAAAATTTTTTCTGGTGTCAGACATTTGAAATATTGTGTCATTCCGATAGTTGAAATATACTTTAAAACTTTCTGTCAGTCCGAACAATTTTTTGTATTCCAGACTGACAAAACCGACACTTTCAAAAACTCTGCATGTACAGAAGAGTTGAAGATACAAATATAGGTGAGTGGAACAACAGGGACGACAAATCCTGAATTCCACTGAAAAAAGATAGAAATAAGAAGGGTAATTAACCTCTTATACGACCCAAAGGGATCGATCCTGCTCTTATCCGGCAAAAACTATGAGGAAGCATAGATAGAAGCTTCAGATCCAACCTTTGGAAGAAGTGCATTGATACCAGTGGGGTTCCGGTCTATTTTCCCAGTTTTATCGATTTTTGCCTTAATTCTTCGCAAAAAAAATAACAGATAAAGGTGTTTCAATTAACCGAGCTACCCCTTTCTGGATCCGCCAATAATTCAAGGAAATAAATTACAATTTTTGTTTAAAAAAATGCATCGTGGAATTTTTTTCCAAATTATAAAATACAAAAAACATTTTGGATACAATTTTAATACGCCCATCAAAAGACAGAAGTATTCTGGTATACCCTCAGCTTGTTTGTCCATCTGTCCGTATGGTAATTTTGGTTTACGGACTTCATGGAGTTTTTTTTTTCTGTAACCGCTTGACATATTGATTTGATATTTGAAAAATATAGGTTTCCGGAGTTTTTTTTACTTAAACCGCATGACGTTTAGATTGGATATTGTGCTTCTAGATGAAATACAGATCAAGTTCTAATTTGTTCGTGATCGGTTGATTTTGTCACAGCCCTTGGGCTTAGGAAATTTTTGATAAACAGTTTCTCCAGTTTAAATTTGGTTCATGTTGAATGATTTTTGTGGAGGGTTATGGCCCTTAGACGTATTATTATTATTTATTTTTTTGAAAAAAAATATTTATTTATTTATTTTTCACCTTTACATTAACTTGGCACATTAATTTGATGTTTGTTAAATGGCAACATCTTGGTTAGGAACATATATTCTGTTGGATTTTTTTTTCAATCAAATTTTGTTGTGGTCCAACAATGCCATAAAGTTCAAGTTCAGTGTAGACAGGCGTATCATGCGCTTTTGGCGCAGCAGTTTACTTTTCATCGTTCACAATTTATGCCCTAAGACTAAACTGTGAGACGAGTTAATGTATTAAAATTATGGATATTGTGTACTTATATTTTTTACTATATATACTTATCCTATTTTAATCTTTCATAAACATGATAAATAACAAGATACCGAAGTTACTTTTAATTTAGTTTCTGCATATGCGCATTTCGACAACTTATGTCTCCTCAGTGCAGCTCAAACCAATACATTTGGAAATCCATAAACCGAAATACAGGGTAAAATCTGAGAGAACAAATTACCAATAGGATCTAAATGGTGAAGTCAAAATCAGCTAAGGACAGGGCTATGGGGGAGGGATTAGTTTAAACTTATTTATTTTGCTCACAAAATGCAAAAGGGATCAGACACAAGTTTTTCCAACTTATAAAAGTCTTCTCCCATATACAATATTCAATAATTTCAATAATAGAGCATGTTAATATAATAATCAGTTCGTCTATGTATAGGCTGAAATGAAAAGGAAAGACAAATTGGGGGAGGGATGCCGGAGATACTCCTTAGGTTTTAACAAATTTTGTTAAATTTAAATATTGCAAGTTTCCCAATAAAATAATAGAGGAGGGGGCTTTTTTCGTGATATTGGGATTAAATATTTTTAAGCTCGGGATTGTGGGATTTTTATGATTTAACCCAAGGATTTCTGGAAATAATTTCACTGGGAATCGGGATTTATCGCTAAAGTTTGCGTTTATTCACGAAAGTATCGCGTTTAGTAAAGCACCTGACGAAAGTATCGCAAAAGTATCGCTTTTAGAAAGTAAAGCACCTGACGATACCCCAGTTCTTAAAGGGGTTCACACTGCTAGTGCTTTAGTTTTGTGGCCTTCTTGTTCATTTTTGTTTATTTGTTATGTCTTTGTCATACTGTCTCAATTTGTGTTGCTGTGTTTTTCTGTGATTTTGGATTTATGACTTTAGAATTTCCCCTTTCCCCTTTCCTCGTTCTTGCTTTGGTATTCGTTTGCCGATGTAGTTTATTCGAGAAAGTATCGCGTTTTGACGCGGAAGTATCACATTTATTCGCAAAAGTATCGCGTTTATTCGCGAAAGTATCACGTTCATTCGTGGAAATTATTGCGTTTCTTTTTGCATAAATTTTCGTGTTTATTCGCGATAAAGGGGTATTAAATCCAAACCTTGAGAAAAGAGAATAGGCACCCACATGTCCACCCCTGAACTGTTCAGAAGAATTGAATGTTCTTCACTATTCGTATACTCAAATTTGTAAAAAAAAAAGTGATTCGAGCCGAAGGCTCTTGTTCTCATTAAATAAGTAATCTCTTGTAAAATTATAAGCTTGGTTCCGAATGCAAGACAGGGTCAACATGCAGTTTGAATACACCCCAAGTTGACTATTTTTCCATAGGCTTAATGTTAATTGCCATCAAGAGGGGTATTAGAAATGAGCTAATTTCAGTGGAATGAATGACTAAATACCAAAGTTACTGTGAATTTAAATTCTGCATATGCGCATTTCGACAACTTATGTCTCTTCATTGCAGATAAAATCTAAACATTTGGAAGACCATAAACTGAAAGATGTTTAAAAACTGAATAAAGCAATGTTTTGAAAAAAATTCACATATAATGTTCTGGTGTTGAAAGGTATCATGCTTTTACTAAAATCAGTGGGCCGATTTAAGGCGTTAATGCAACCCATCCTTTATGAAGCCGAATTCCTCATCCAGATCTTTTTTCTTATTTAGGGAAGGGTAGAATTGTTGCATATAGTCTGTAGATGTGCAACGAGCTACCCTAAAAATGTTAAAAAGACTATTAAGTTAAGTTACGATCTTCTAAATTAATAATTATTTGATACTCAAGCTAAAACTGAACATCGTATTCCAAATTGTGATTTCAATTTTGATAACTTGACTGAAACTCTCCAATACTACCTAAATTGTGGAATTTTTCCTGGCACCATACATTAAGACTTTGTTCGAACTACATCAAACATTTTCCATTATTCAAAAATATGTGTTGCTGACAATAATAGGAGAATACTGCAGGAAGAAGGGTTGTGGGTATTATAAAAATCAAAGTCAAGAGACTTTGCAAAAATCGAAAATATTTAGAAAACAAATATATGAGACACAGTTACAAAGCTAAGGCACCTTTATATAGTGATAATGTAATGAAGAAATTGAAAATTGATAGCTTCAGCAACATGTACCATATATAATTACTAGTATAAAGAAAGGATAACAAACACCTACAATGGCCGAAAATAATGATCACAAGCCAAAAAAAAAATAAACAAAAAAAAAAAAAAAAACAAAAAACAAAAAAAACAAAAACAAAAACAAACAAACGTAGAAAGCGATAGGAACTCGGGATAGTCGGACTTTTTACCGCCACTGGCAAGAGCTAGTGGTAGGGTTAAACCGTTTTATAGGTACCCAAACCTCCCATTTTCTATCCCGTATCCCTTTAGTAAAATAAATATACAAAATAAACACCATATATGTATACTACTAATTCCAAGACCAAAAATTGAGAAGGAAAGAATAATACAAAACGTAATTTAGAAAGATTGGTCAAGGAGTGCTCGACGCTAAACTGCCGGTTAGCTCAAGGAGCCTAGTCTGCTGGTAAAACACTGTTGCACTACGGAAGAAAACAAACTCATAACTTCCGAAGGGTTTGGTTATGAATCGTAATGGATTTCAGTAGATATCGGCAGTATCAGTGAGAGGCCAGTATATCTGTAAAGTCTTCAGGTCATTGGATCCCAAAGCCAATGGACCGGAATCATTCAGAGTATCCTGTCAATACCCATTATTACGTATGGAATGTAAGTTTCGTCCCAGTTTTTCTGATTTTTTTTATCAGTTTATGACTTTCGTAAAATCGAGGTTTAGAAATGCCCTCAGCTTTAAGCTGTTTGCGAGTCACGCCATATTTAGATATCAAGTTTTCATATCTTCTATAAAACTTCTTAAATGTGTTTAACAACTAATGAAATCTGTATTCTTGTTGTAAAAGTTTGGATGTGATAGTGAGGCATTAATTCATAAAAGTTGTCTAGAGTAGAACGGACGCGTGCGAATTGTACTAGTTTAGTAAGCTTATGTTCAAGTAAAACAAACGCGTGCGAATTGTACTAGTTTAGATATATACATCCCGTACAATTTATGAAATCTGTAATCTTGTTGTAAAAGTTTGGATGTGATAGTAAGGTTATGTCCAAAGTCATCAAGAGAAGAACAGACGCGTGCGAATTGTACTAGTTGAGATATATACACCCCGTATGATGGGGCTAGAGGAACGTCGGCGTCTAGAAAAGGGAAATTAGCAATAGGGAAATAAAAATCAACCATTTTATCATAAATTTTAATTTTAATTTTACTGAGTCAACGATGATGGTGAGATCGAGAAATGGGCAGTATTTTAAATCATTGTCTGCTTTATTAAGTTTCAGTCCTTGTAGGTAAATGAGGTCGAAATAGTCTAAAAACTGGGAATTGTCAATAATAAGGACATCCTCGATATACCTGCTATTGAAAATTGAAATAAGTTGATCACTGTTTTGTAGGGTTCCATTTTGTAGTTTTTCATAAAGTCCCGTTCGAATAGAACACAAAAGTATCTGCAATGAGAGGTGCACAGCTTGTATCCTTGGGAATTCAAATGACTGTTGATAAACTTTGTTGCCAAATTAAACAAAAATGCTGTCTAGCAAAAGATGCAGTGCCTTAATCATGCCATCGAAAGTCACGAAACAATGATTTTGTAAGTGATATTAGAGAAGAATCCTTGCTTTTTATTACAACAAATGACATGTAGACCAGAAAATTTGGAAGTCCATTTAATAAAACACATGTGAGAGACAAAAGACTAATGTAGATAAAGAAAAGTCGTTAAACGTAAATATTCAGTACAGCAAAAGTGGGCGTGTTTAACAATAAAGCAAAATCATGGAAATCATTTTCAAGTTCTGCTTGCTAAACCCGTCACACCATAAGTGAGGCAACCCAGGGTTAAGTCAAAACCGTTAATGTCAAGTCCGTGAAGACGTGAAGTCTAGCTGAAAATGTTTTCATCTTGGACACCGACACGTCATATCTTTCAATGATGTCATGGTAACAGCCATAGAAATTCTGGGGGATGATAGTAAGCACACCTGAACAAATCCCGGACAAAACACCTCTCAAGATAAAAGTCAAAAGAAAGAGTTATATCTAAAAATCAAATTGTTACAATAAATGAATTTAATGTTTATAATGCATGCAGATAGTATAGATTTTAGAATTGTTACCGAAAGGGGGGCTTTGCTCGCCATAAAACCACGTTCACCCACCAATTCTTTCGAAATGCTTGTCCTAACTGAGGACTATTTCGGTTTACGATTTTTTCCGATGATTTTGCACATACTTTTTCTTTTTGCCCCTGGTATTTCGGCCCCTGACAATTGTGTTCGGTAATTATACCTCCGCTTTTGAAAACAGCGGGGTATATCTAGTATTCGTTGTGTCCGTCCGTCCGTTCGTCCGAATTTGTGTCTGCCACTCCTCCTAATCCAATGAATAGAATTTCATGAAACTTTCAGAGAAACTTTATCACAAGATGACATAGTGTACTTCTTATTAAAGATTTTTGATCTGACCCATTAGGGGTTTCCCATAGTCGTACATGGACTTAGCCCACGCATAGTCATTGAGAGGGGGGGGGGGCGGTACTGGTATGCAATCCGCAACTCTTCCTAAACCGATGACTGGAATCCGATGAAATTTTCAGAGGATCTTTATCAAATGATGCCATAGTGCACGTCCTTTTTCAGATTTTGATATGAAAATGTTTGGGTTTCTCATAGCCATACATAGACTTAGCCATGCATTGTCATTGGGTAAGGGGGTACTGGTGTGCAATCTACAACTCCTCCTAAACCAATGAAGAGAATTTGATGAAACTTTCAGATAATCTTTATTACATGATGCTAAAGTGCACCTCCTGTTTTAGATTTTGATCTGATCAATTTCTTGGGTTCCCCTTAGCCATACCTGGACTTAGCCTTGTTTTTAAGGGGGTGGTGGGTGGGGGTACTGGTATGCAATCTGCAATTCCTCCTAAACCAATGAATGAAATTTGATGAAACTTTCAGGGAATCTGTATCAAATTATGCCATTGTGTAACTTTTATTTTTGATTTTGATCTGACCAATTTTTGTGTGTTCCAATAGCCATACATGGACTTAGCCATGTATTATCATTTAGGGGTACTAGTATGGTATCCTCAACTCCTTCTTAACCAATGAATAGAATTTCATGAAACTTTCAGAGAATATCACATGATGCCATTGTGCATCCTCTATTTTAAATTTTGATAAAACGATTTTTGGGGCTCCCGTACCCATACTTGGACTCTGCCACACACATGTATCTTATGTGGGGCAGCGGGGGTATCATTTAGTGACTTATTCTCATAGTATTTCTACATTTAATTATCCTCATTTAAAAGAAAAACCAGACACAGATTGCACATCTCTATGTACATGATCACCTCGACTACAAATGGACAGCAGGCATTCTGATACTGTTACATTCAATGAAATTGTGCGGTGGAACAGAAGTTCTTGGGAAATGATAGAATATTTACCAAACAGTAGTAATGTATGAGATTTTTGAGGCACCCCAAAAACCCAAGGAGCCAAGGAGCAAGATGGCGGCCGAGATTAAGTTGTCGGAAAGGATTAAGTTGTCAAAAAGGATTAAGTTGTTGGAAAAGATTATCTATAGATGGGTTGATAGGTAAGACCAAATGTATATATAGGTTTACATATTATATGTATAAATAGATGTGCATATGTATACAAGGTTAAACCAATAAAACATATAAGGCTTGCATATCTATGTTGGGCCAATGAAATAAGGTTAAACGTATAAATAGGTATACATATTATAAAATAGGCCCATATATTTAAATCAAGACCACTGACACCTCAGTTAAAATGAATGTACGAGACAGAAAGAAACTGACCAAGAACTACGTCAGATTGGTAGCCGAGACTCCCGCAGAGTTTGTTGCCGATCACCTGAGACAATCTGGTATTCTAACTGACGAATTGTGGGAAGATATCGTATATCAGAATACAGAGAAAAATAAAGTGCGTCAACTAATAAGTACACTGATGAGAAGGGGGCCGAAAGCTTTCAATACATTTGTTGAAGCCCTTCGATTAAACGAGTGTCAAGAATTGGTCGAACTTTTAGAATGCATATAACTAATGTGGTGATGCAAGGTGATCTAGGATGTACGATCGATCTATACCAAGTGGCGTACAGACTGAATAACGTACGATACGACCCAAAATCTTTCTCCGGACTCATCTGGCAGGACAGAAGCCTAGGAGGAAACTGTTTACTATTTTCGAATCGAAAAATCAACTGTAACGGAAAATGTTCGTCTTTAACAGAAGGTCGACTGGGACTCAAACGCTACGCAAGAAAGTTACAAAAGATTGGATACCCCGTGCATCTAGTCAATGTTAAACTTGTCACGGCATCCGCCGTTCACCAGCTGAGTGGAAGAATCGAACCAAGACAACTACCAAAAGACTTCAGTTTCGAACCCGAACTGTTTCCAGCTGTCATGTTTAGACGTCACGGCATGCACTTTACTTGTCACTTAAACAGGAAGACGATAATCATGGGGATAAAAAGAAACAGTGATCTGATGGATATTTTTCGGTTGTCTTAGAATTGGAACTATAACTATAAGAATCCGGAAGAGAAGCCCGCATCAATTCGTTCAGGTGAACAATGATAAGTGGGTCTTGGAACCGTACAAAACAGCAATGGAGGACTTTTACTTGTTTCTGTATTGTGGAGACTCCCTGTCTACCAATGTCGACAACCACGCCGGTGACTGTAATTGATTTACCAAAGACATATATACTGACAGGGAAATGGGAATGTGCACTAGCAAAAATCAGCTTTAATTCACACACCGAGCGACGAACGGATCGACTCTACATTTGCTCGGACCTGATAGAGGAATCATACACCAAAAATACGTTCCTACCGTTTTTACGTACCATCCAAAACTCGGACGATGACAACGTAGACGTGGATTTCCTGACACCTCATTACGTCAGCATTCGTCAACAGCAACACGAGTTCAGACGAGTGCGAATATTTATTAGAGACGATCGCATGCTACCTTGTCGATTTAAAATAGATCGACTGTTTTGTACACTTCACTGCCACAGAAGAGGATGGGGTCGATAGAAGTCCACGTACCAGACCACATACATTGGAACAAAACTTTGCCGATGTGTCCGAAGAAAGAGTTAAACCAGATCACAAGGGACGTGACACCCAAGTTGGGACCACCAGGTAAACCGGCTAACAATGACACGAAAACACGGATTACGCTTTAAATGTGTTTTGTTTCAATAAAATATGTATCTTAAATCTATAGCGTTTGTTATCTGTCCAAGAAAAAATACGACTGGAGATGTAAACATTTATTTAACACAAAAAGTATAAACAATACACATTTCACACTTTAAAAATTCATGTTGAAAAATGGATGCCGAAAAAATAATACATAATGAAAAATGAACTCTGTCCTATGTTATTTACATAGTGTTTTTAAACACTTTCATTTCATTCATTTCTCATTTTTGTTCAATCAAATTTTCAATACAATACAATTTTTGCACGCTTAAAATTGACCAACCGGTCTATTTGGAGTGAGCATTTTTTACTATAGGTTATGTATAGGAACCATCACAAAAATATAAATAATTCAGTTCTAACATGGCAAAATTTCATATAAATTGAAAAATTGATGCCGAAAAAACAATACATAATGAAAAATGATCACTCTCCTATGTTATTTACATAGTGTTTTTAAACACTTTCATTTCATTCATTTCTCATTTTTGTTCAATCAAATTTCAATACAATACAATTTTTGCACGCTTAAAATTGACCAACCGGTCTATTTGGAGTGAGCATTTTTACTATAGGTTATGTATGGGAACCATCAAAAAAATATAAATAATTCAGTTTTAACATGACAAAAATTCATACAAATTGAAAAATGGATGCTGACAAACTCATATAGATTGAAAAATGGATGCCGAAAAAAACAATACATAATGAAAAATAATCACTGTCCTATGTTATTTACATAGTGTTTGTAAACACTTTCATTTCATTCCTTTCTCATTTTTGATCATTCAAATTTCAATACAATACAATTTTTGCACGCTTAAAATTGACCAACTGGTCTATTTGGAGTGAGCATTTTTACTATAGGATATGTATGGGAACCATCATGAAAATATTAATAATTCAGTTTTAACATGACAAAAATTACAAATTGAAAAATGGATGCTGAAAAACTCATATAAATTGAAAAATGGATGCCGAAAAAACAATACATAATGAAAAATGATCACTGTCCTATGTTATTTACATAGTGTTTTTAAACACTTTCATTTCATTCATTTCACATTTTTGTCCAATCAAATTTTCAATACAATGCATTTTTTGCTATCTTAAAATTGACCAACCGGTCTATTTGGAGTGAGCATTTTTCCATAGGAAATGTATGGGAACCATCACAAAAACATAAATATTTTAGTTTTAACATGTCAAAATTCATACATATTGAAAAAATGAATGCAGAAAAAATAATACACAATGAAAAGTGATCACTGTCCTAAGTTATTTACAGTGTTTTTAAACACTTTCATTCATTTACAATTTTCAATACAATACAATACAATTCATTCAAAGTTAAAAAAGCAAGGATTCTTCTCTAATATCACTTACAAAATCATTGTTTCTGGACTTTCGATGACATGATTAAGGCACTGCATCTTTTGCTAGACAGCATTTTTGTTTAATTTGGCAACAAAGTTTATCAACAGGTCATTTGAATTCCCAAG
>MJUU01055233.1:49473-79239 GCA_002080025.1 Modiolus philippinarum | reverse complement strand
AATTTACTTACTTTAACAAATATTTATTATTCTGATTTTCAAGACAGACAAAATCGAGGGTTGCAGGTAGAAAATCTTGATTCAGTGTTGTATATGATGATAAAAATGTAGAATTTTCAAACTTCATCATTCCTCTGTCAGCACCATTCCAAACACCAAGTAATGAAGACGAAAAATTACACTGACAATCTATAAAAAGAGAGATGGAAATTCCTTCTTCAGAAAATGTTAGTAATGAAACACGTAAAAGCATTACTGGTGTTATTGCTATAATCTTATATACTAGTATTAGATATATTAGACATTTTTCATCATATCTTTGTGGACACATATTAGGGTTAATAACTTTGTAAGAAAACAAATAAATTGTAATATGAAGAAATAAGATAAACCAGTATTTTTTCTCGAAAATCTCTTCGTATTTTAGTCCTACTACCAACTTTCCGTCTCTGTTACATTATTTAAGATGAATAAAAAGAAAAAAACATCCTTTTTCAAAACACGTTTACAACTTTCAACCGCGTTTTAAAAACTTTGACGATATGAGTTGCAACTGTTCATTCACAAATTCACATGAATGTAAAACCCATACTTACCAACTTCTGTCAATTGAAGGAAAAATATAAAGACAATGACGCTTAATATCTTAAACATCCTTTTGGATCCAGAAGTCCACTTGATTTACGACTTCCTGTGTAGCTGAGCTGCAAAACAACACAAAAAATGTTTTAACTTGAACAAAGACGTTCTCTTATTTCATTACATAAAAGTAAAACACTTGCACAATTATTTTATTTTGATTAAAATTACAAATCTTTCTTTGTATGATTCCATTTAATATTTCAACTGAAAAAAATAAACAAAAATTAGTATTAATTACGTCATCTACAATTCTTACCTGATTTAAGTATATTACGCATTGTATTTATTAAAAAAAAATATTCCTGACCGATAAAGGAAGTTATCTTCACCCAATTTAGAAATACAAGTTTTCCTATAAAAACAGTAAAAATGTATATGAACCTAAATCATGGTTAAAAAAGAACCTAACAATTGAGGTGGTTTAGCGATTTTCAAACACCTGCAACGAAGTTAGGGGTTTATATTGGGATTACCTTGTCTGTCCATTCGTCTGTCCGCAGGCATTTTTTGTCCGGAGCTTATCTCAGAAACCCTTCAAAATTTCTTAATAAATTTTTACATGCATTTTGATAACCATAAGAACTTATGCATGTCATATTCCCACATTGATTTATTAATTTTTAAAAAGTTATTAGTATCTTTGGAATATTTTCCTACTTGGAATTTTACGGAAAACTTTGTCCGAGGCTTATCACAGAAAATCTCATAACATCTTTTTCAAATTTTGTCAGAATGCAAAGAATCATGTAAACCTGTGCACATGGTAAATTCAGCTGATTTATAAAAATTGAAAAAAGTTTCGACTACCTATTACATTTTTGTCCTTAAGTGCCCATCTGGAATTTTTTTTCCCGAGGCAATCTCAGACCCCCTTTAGATATTTTTGTCAGAATGTTAAGTACCATAAGAACCCGTGTACCTGGAATTTTCACATTGATTTATCAATTTTTGAAAAAAGTGATTGCTACTTTTGTGTCTTTCAAATTTGTATATTTTCTGGAAAAAAGGGATGTATACTCGTATTGTGTCCAAACTTGTACTGTGTCGACATCGGTATTGTGTCGACACACACGTTTATTTGCACTTACCATATTGATTCAGGGTTCAATGAATGGGGGGTATAACTATTTTTAGGCTGGCTTGCTGATTCCTGTCTATGAATAATATCGTTGGGCATTATACTGAGCTGACTGAATAAGACGGAGTCAAATAATAAAGAGTTTCTTTTAATCTGAGGATATTGTTTGGGGAAGTGGTAAAACCCACTGATTAATGAATTGTCTTTCATTATCTTGATATTTCGTAGACGTTTCTGTCAACCTTTAAGGTGACTCATAAATATTGCATATAGCTCCTTTGAAAAGGAAAAAAAAATAAGATTAACATGCACTAACAGAAAATTTTTGCCTAATCTCTATTTCGACACCAAATACTTGATTTTCGTCTGAGCTGAAGAGACTCAAGTTGCTGATATTGTTCATCACCTTTTTATCGAAGACGAAAGCCTCATTCAAAAATTTCAGTGATACATAATGTAGCTGTTTTCAAAAAGGCCCCTAAATAATGGTCATAAACGTCTTCCGGTTACCACAAATTAAAGGCGACTGTTGAAAAAGAAGGGTGAAAGTAATTGCAACTGAGTTTTACTTCAGTTAAAGTATTTGAATGTATCTCGATTCAATTTAAAAAAATGATGTAATTGCAATTACTTTTCAAGTACATCGTCCCAAATATACAGTATGTAACATAAGGTACAATTTTTAGACAATAAAAATAAAAGGTTAACATAATTGGATATGTGTATATACATAAGGGAAGTTTGGGTACCCATAAACCGGTTTAACCCTACAACTGTTTTTTGCCAGTGTCGGTACTAAGTCCGCCTATTCTGTGTTCATATCGTTATATATGTTTGTCTCTTTTCTTCATTAGTATTTTTGTAGTGCAGTTTGCTTATTAATTAAGGCATGTGATTTCAGTTTTCGGCCGTTACAAAATGTATATGTATTAACTGTTATCATGTTTTTGTAATTTTAAAACAAAATATCCTATATTGTCCACTTGTATTTCAGCTAGATTCTAACATGTTTAAATCAAACTTAAGTATATATTGTAACTATTAGAAAAAAGACATCATCTAGTCATGACTTCGTGAGTGTTGAATGACTTTCATGTTCCAACAAATGTTCATACTTTGGAAGTTGTCGAAATGCGCATATGCAGAAACTAAATTAACAGTAATTTCAGTTATTTGTTGTCACAATATCTGAAAGTACCGATGCCAAATCTGATTTGTACACACAACTTGAGGTATGTACTGCTTCTTTTAACAATTTTTTTGTATAATTGATCAAAAATAAAATCGAAAAGAAATATTAGCTTTTCAAATGAAATTTGATTAGTGTAGTGAATGTGGTACTATATATTATTAATTACTAGTATGAGTAATATTATTCCAACAGTGGATTTAGTGTGGTAGAAAGGAAAAATTGTTAAACGATCAGACGGTTTATCATTTCACGAATTCGTTCATGACCCTTTGTAAGATTTTGTTATACAAGCTTGACAGAAATGGTCAACTTGAAAAATACATTGTTGCTTTTCAATGTATGTCGCTTCAGGATGTTGCTCCTTTTATTAAAACAGATTTTAATACTGGAGAAACAACGGCAGTAGAATACCGAAAGAACAAGTGGAGAAAGTGGATTCCGAGACTTCAGTATGTAATATCTACATCTCGTTTATGTTAAATGTATTTTGTATTTGTTTGTTTGTTTGAAATCAATGGGGCATGATATGCACTTATAAGCGAATTTGATTTTATATTTCGGAGAAAGCAGTAGACGTATATGTGAATGTTATAAGTGGAAGCCAATCCAGTGAAAGACAGCCTGCAATATCTTCGCTCATAAAGAGTTGGCCAAATATATGCAAGCATAAACATATCAAATAGAGATAACCAATGCTATAGTTTTATTTATTGTTTGAGATTTCATGCCGTTATTTAAAGTAGATAGCAGTTGTTTTATGATTTGTCTTAAAATTAGTTATTTAGATAGCAATAGGCAAGTAGACGATATTTATCTGGAAAACTGATATATGAAAAGTCAGAAAAGGTTAAAGCAGATGTAAAGAAAATATTTGTAAAAAAAAAGAAAAAAAAATTTGTAATGTGTTTATAACATTGCTAAAGTTTTGCGATCAGCATCGCAGTCTCTGGGATTCAATTGGATATCTGTTTTCTAGATGTCAACAGATCTTTCTTTACAACTTTAGTTTTTCCCTTTACTACCATAATGGACATATTCGGCACGGCGGGAGTCATATAAGGAGCAGGATATGCTTACTTCCCCGATGTACCTGATCTCACCCATGCTTTTGAATTGCGTTCTATATTGTTCATCTGTATGTGCATCTTCATTTTTCTTCTCTGTGTCGTACTCATGTGATGTTTTTGTTTCTTTTTTTTTTTCATTTTCAAATCATTTTATTTCATGGTTCATGTTTCTTTGTGTTTCTGATGTTGCCATTGGCCTTGCATTATTCTTTTTATGACTGACAGTTCGGTTTAAACATACTCTCACAATTGATTTGTAGAGCAATCGCAAGATGAGTGGCTATTTAAGGGTCATAGGACATTATGTATCTAGATTCGATCTTAAATCTGTGAGGCCCGTCATGGGTTTCTTGAGTATCTGATTATCAGGGTATTTTTTAATGATTATTTGATTACGAGAGCATTTATTTAATGATAACTTGATTATTAGCTTACATTTTTATATATTTTTTGATTACCAAGCCAAAAATTTATTGATTACCAAGGTAAAATTTTAATGATTATTTGATTACCAAGGCAAAATTTAATGATTATTTTATTCCTAGGACCCCCCATGAGGACCCTCATCTGTAGCGATAACGTAAACGTTTCAGGGGAAAATTCGAAAACGTCAAACATCAATATAAAGCAATATCTACATTTGAAATAACAGATAAAGTCTCTAACATAATCAGTGATAATATGCCCAACATGATCAAAGTTTTTGACTTTTTATTGTCCGGATACGAAGATTAAGATGATCAAGATAGTGAATAAGGAGAAAATTCTTGTGAAAAAAAGGAACTTAAAGGACTCTCTTTCTCACTATGCTCAATGTTTTGCACGCTGTCCGCTGTCGTCAGCTTGTAATAAAAAATGGAGTTAAAGGTAAAAAAGAAAAATCCCCCAAAAAATTCTAAGATGGTGTGAAATCTGGGTGAATCGGTAAATGATAGGCTGTCACTGTATGAATCTGCCGTTGTATTCGTCATTGCTGCTTTTGTTGATATTGAAAGTTAAGAGTTGAGATTTAATTTGAAATGATATCAATATGAGAACATAGATAAGATTATTTGTTGAATTAACGGCAAGATCAGTGCGTTTGAAACTGTACTTAAAGAAAATGGGGGTAATAACAAAATTACCGAATAGAATGGTCAAGAGCCGAAGTCCATGAGACAAAAAGACAAATCAGGTGGAAATCACCGGCAAAATTGTCGACCGCAATGGTCCTGACTTGGTACAGGCGTTTCAAAAGAAATGGTGGGGGTTAAACCGGTTTTATTGCTAGCCAAACCTCCCCTTCCATTGCGGTAGTGTCCAGTAGCAACTCAAAAGCAATTGCCTTTGAAAGGTCAAAGACAATTAAAGAAATGGTCATTCCAGTATTAAGTGAAGAAGGAATCTTGAATCAAAGTTCGGACCGAAACTTCATTTTTTTTTCAACAAGGGACTTATATCTATTAAAGAACTTTTTCAATGATCGTATGAAACGGAATTCTCTTGAAGGCTCATTGATAAGGCGGTCACGGAGATAACTATATCTAATGAGAAAGTGAGGCTTGTTTTGGGGGGTCCCAATATCCCATATCCCAGTAAGTCTGGACTAAAATATCCCTTTGAAAATTAAAGATATTCCATTAATTATTGAAATATCCCGTTTTCCAGAGTCAAAATATCCCATATCCAGCACTTTTTGCCTAAAATATCCCATATCCCATTAACAAAAGTGGCAAATATCCCGTATCTCAATATACCCTAAACAAGCCTCGAAAGTCTGTATAATTTGTGCAAGCTCTCGCGTAATCAATCAGCTGTGAAACGATTCAAACAGCCAGCAAGAGTCCAACGTCAATACTTCCAAGAAACAGCGATTTTTCAGTTTTTGTCTGTCATCAACCAAAGTGAGACGTGCATCTATATACAACAGCGAATAAGGACTGTGCTGAAATGTCTGTCCACTTCAGTAAAAGAACGCTTATGAGTTGACATTTCCAACTTAAACAAGAACTGTAATTAAGTTGCTGGGTATACTGAATTGTTTCGATTCTAATAATGACAAATAGGGCAATTTCTAAATCGAACCAGTTATAAGTTTGAGCTTTGTAGTGGTTAAATTTACTTATTTAAAAAAAATGAAAAGTACACATTACTAGTTAAAGACAAAGAATTACATTGGCCGAAATTAAAATCACAGGCCATAATCAACAAAGGAGCTGCACTTGAAAAACAACAACGAGGGACAAAAAAAAGAAAAAAAAAACTCATGATAGACGGATTTGTGTCGTCACTAGCAATAGCTAGAGGTAGAGTTAAACCGATTTATGTGTACCCAAACTCCCCGTTTCTCTATTCCGTTTTTTATATATCATAATAAAAATACGAATAAAACTCAATATAGGTAGCTATATAGAATACAAACTCTTAAGACCACTTTGTTAAAAAAAAATGGGAAGAAACGTAATTTAAAAAGATGGGTCAAGGAGTAAATGTCGGATAGCCAAAAGATCCCGATCTGGTGATGAAACACTGTCGCACAAAGCAAAAGAAAACAAACTCTTAACTTCCCGAAGGGTATTGTAAAGAGTCATCATGAATTTCAGCAATCAGTAATAGGTCAGTGTACGTTGTAAATCTTCGGCTCATTGGACCCCAAATCCAATTGAAAGGATTCTAGTAGAATATCCTGTCGAAATCCACTATTACGTAAAGAATGTAAGTTACGTCCAGGTTTTCTGGATTTTCTTTTATCAGTTTTTGGCATTTTTATACATTTCCGTAATATCAAAGACGAAAATTGGTCTTGGTTATGAGCTGTTTGCGAGTCATGACATATTTTGTTATCAAATGTTCATATGGTAAAGTAAGTCAGACCCGAATCGTCATTTTAAAAATGACAGGGATTACATAGGAAACACAAAGACACAAAGACATAATAAAGGCACAGGAAAGAAAAAGGAAACACGTATACATATTTAATTATAAATGGAATCTGAAACGTTCTGATAGAAGTTAAGATGTGATAGTAAGTTTACGTCAATTACAGTCGTCAAGAGTAGAACAAACGCGTGAAAATCGTTGCGATATACATACATGTTATTGGATGTGGTTTGTTTCCTTTGATTTATACATTTTTTTACTTTTTGGGGGTCCATTTAGGGCTTGCTTAATGTGTGATGTTCCTCACTGTGTTGAAGACCGTACGGTAACCCCTAGATGCTTTGTTTTTGGGCGTTTTAACCTAGAGATGAGATGTTGTCTTCTTAACATTTACCCCATTTCGTTTCTTTTTTTCATATTTATACCCGTTAGGATAGAACTAGAGGCAGGTCGCCGCCAAGAAAAGGGAAATAAGTTAAAGGGAAAAATCAATATCATCTTTTTTATAATTAATTTTAGTTTTTATTTTACTTAAGTCAATGATGCTAGTTATACCCCGAAAATAGGAGTATTTAGACTATGGGGACTAACCGCGCACCACTTTTAGCTAATCTCTTTCTTTTCTCGTATGAGGCCAAGTTTTTACAAGGGCTAACACAACACTTAGCCTAGTCCTTTAATTTCAGCTTCCGCTACATAGACAATGTACTTTCTCTTGATAATCCAATATTCAAGGAATAGTTACTCCAGATCTATCCCAATGAGCTTGAAATTAAAGAGACTACTTCAGTTTCGTGCTTAGATCTTTAAATATACATTGACGAAGATGGGCGTTTGAAATCTAAGCTATATGACAAACGTGATGATTTCACCTTCCAAATTATGAACTTTCCTTTTCTGAGCAGCAATATACCTACCTCTCCAGCCTACGGAGTGTGCAGTTCACATTTGATTCGTTAATGTCGAGCATGTAGTTTATACAGTAATTTTTTGAAAATAGCAAATAGCAAAAAAAACTGTTTTGACTCAACCCTGGATTGACTCACTGATTGTGTGACGGGTGCCGCTAGCGGAGCAGGATATGCTTACCTTTCAGGAGCACCTGATGTCATTCCCGGTTTTCATGGGAATTCACACGATGAATGCCTTAGTTCTTGATGTCGTCTTTTTGCATGGTGGCTGTCTCTCGTCCTTGTTTTGTCTTTGTTTTTCTCTATTGCCGTTTTTGAAATGTGGTCATCGTTTCCCTTGTTCCTTCGGTATTCTAGTGACGTTGTTTTTTTAGAATAATTGTTTACTTTATTAAGTTTCAGTTCTTGTAGAAAAGTGATGTCGACCTAATCTAAAACTGGTGATTATGAATAGAGGATATCGGCAATGTATAATTGAAAATCAAAATAAGCTTAGAACTGTTTTGTACGGTTCCATATTTAAGTTTTTTCATGTAAGTTTGGTCTAGCGTTCTGTTGATTTCTTTTACCCTTATCAATCGATATCTCTTTGGGAACGGTAGTACGATTGGTCTTCATTTCCTGTTTTGTCCGACAACTCATATTATCTTGGTGTTTAAGAAATCATAGTTAGTGGTCTTAATTCAGGATACACATTTGGTCTTAAGGTAAATAGACACTAATATATACGTCCATGAGATTTTGGTATAAGTCGGCATAACTGATCAACCAATCCTACATGTACCAACTTTAAATCTGAAATATGAAGCATTTGTAACCATACCTGTTTTGTTTTAGAACTGAGATCATAGATTATTCATATTTAGATTTTTTCTACTAACTTTACTAAGAATGCAACAGGAAAATACGGAAAAGCGATTTTTGACTTAATAGAAATGAACCTTTAAGGGACCGACCATTTAACCTGAAAAGGAGGGGGGTGCTATGTTTTTTTTTCGAAAAAATATTCTGATTCTGATTTTATGTGAAAAAAAAATCTTGGCTGCAAAAGTGATGAAAAAAAAATATTCTGGATGGGGCTTTCTGCCCCAAAAAATAATAATAATTTTCAAAATAAATATTTTGTTTGTACTAGTTAAAAAAAAATAAATTTTCTGTCCAGAAAAAAAACCATAACCCCCCCCCCCCCTTTTCAAGTTAAATGGTCGGTCCCTAATCCTTGAGAATTTTATATATTTTTGTAAATAGATCATTTATTGGTAACGATGAAAAAATGTATAAGTCACCATTCTTTTAACGGAGGTATTTTACCACGTATATGAAATTTCATCCACTCTGCTGCAAATTAATCTCCCATTTCAAGTAAATCATTTCATATACGTCACTAAATTATTATGCCTCAAAGGAAAAGCTGTGAAATGATTGTTTCGCCCAGGAAGCAAACCCACCATGTATCCTACTCTTTATTTTTGAAATGCACGAATGAATTGTGTAGCACAACAGTGTCAATCTACTTTAATAGACAACCGAGAAAAAATTACAGATAAAAAAGGGGCATTGGATTAAGTCATTGTATGAATATAATTATGACACGTGTTTTATTTATAAATCTATTTACCAAATTAAACAGACTAAACATAAATGTATACAACAACAAATAAGCAGGCTCAATAAATAATTAAATGGAAAAAAAAACTTTTACTTTATGGGATGTTGTCTCCTTGACATTTACCCCATTTCCCGGCTTTCTTTTTCATATTTTAAAACTTAAAAAACAATTTTTACGTATAAGGGAACATGCACTTTCAATTGCTTGACTTTCGAGGGCATGTTATATAACCAATACAGATTGTATCGGATAATGCAACCCTAATTCATGAAAAAATTATTACTTTGCTATCAGTCAAATGCATCTGCTATTATAGTAGTTTTAATCAGAGCTAGGCAAAGCAAAAAAAAAAAAAAAAAAAAAAAAAAATAAAATATAAATAAATAATAATGAAAAAAATAATAACTGAATAACTAAATAGCTAAAAATGGAGTCTTTCTCTTTTGTATACAGTAAGTAACACTTAAATTAAGGATGTTAGCTGGTCATGTTTTATGTATTTCTGTCAGATTTTCGGACTTCTCAGGTTTTATCCATTTAAAAGCTTAATTATTTTTTGCTCGGTAACCCCCTATTTTTTTCCTTAATTTCATTCTTTACATCTTTGGAAGCATTCTTACAAAATTTTATTCAACTGGTGTTAGTTTGTCACATTCATATTATGAATTAAACATTGCCCATGTTAAACCTATTAAAATGCAGAGGAGTTCGGTTTCCCGCCATTTTTTGAAACACTTGTATCTCAAAAATAACACGGAAAACCTATCATTTTTTTCGGCTGAAATTACTACTTTTTCAATTTTCTAACAAAAAATCACATTTAATTGATATCCTTGTTACTTTAAAATAGACCAGCGAACACCCTTAATACAAAGAGCATGTACAATAAAGATTTCGATAGAAATAAAAATTCTTTGCTTTATTCACATTCAAATACAAAAAAAAAATCAACATTTACCAAACAGTAACAAATATTAATACATAATAATGCTAAAATGGTTATCCTTAAGTACGAATTTACCACGAGTTTCTCCAATATGGTTCTTAGCAGCTGCAGTGCCTTTAGCAGAACAGATGTCCGTTTTAATTTTAACAGCGCCCGATAAACGATTTTACTCAACAGATCTTTCCCTTTAAAGTTTAATTGTAGTTTCCTCTCACGGATTTGAGTTTACTACCAAATTTGACATGTTCAACATGGGCGGGTGTCTTATTAGAAGCAGGAGATGCTTACTCTACCGGTGCACCTGATCTTACCCATGGTTTTTTATTGGGTCCGTGTTGTTCATATTTGTGTGTGTGTGTCTTAATTTTTCTTTTCTGTGCCGTACTCATGTTGTGTGTCTGTTTCTTTGTTGGATTGACGGTTCGGTTCTCACTCACTTGATTTTCGATTATTGATTATCTTTGCAATAGGCAATGAGTTAGACTCTTCTATAAAGCATAATTATAAGGTAGTTAGTTCGTTTTCATATCAACAAAGCCATGCTCTCTCTATGGTACCCAGAGGGATCATTTGTACTTTTATTTTGCCATGCAGATTTGCATAAGATACACACAAATATACTTGGCTTAAGTTCATAGGTATTAAAAATGACACCCTAAATAGATTATATCCTGAATTTGTTCCTTCGGTATTCTACTGCCGTTGTTTTATTCAGTCTCTGCTTTTTATCTGATATTGTTTGAAATTGATATAGCGAGTAAAGTAAGTGATAACCGAACGGTCAATCCGAAACGAATAATCCAAGGACAATGGCAACATCGGAAACAACAAAAAAAACAGAGACTCAAAATGAGTACGACAAACAAAATAAAAATGAACACACACACACACACACACACACACACACACACACACACACAAAGATGAACAACACGGACCCCCCGAAAAAAAGGTGAGATCAGGTGCAGCGGTAGAGTAAGCATCTTCTGCTTCTTATGAGACATCCGCCATGTTGAACATGTAAAATCCGGTAGTAAATTCAAATCCGGTAGAGGAAAAACAAACTTGGATGAAATTAGCCAAAATATCCAAAATTTACGTTATGTTTTTTTAAAGTGATGCTCAATTTTAACGTAGGCAGAAAAGCTTCCTAATGTAATTGTTTATCATAAATAAAGCAATAAGGGTACCAAATCTCAATCTTGACATGAATTTTCAAAATTTTTATGTTCTTATGATATTTTAACGAGTCATGTTTTTCGAATCAATAAAATGTCACTAACAAAGAAAAAAGAAATTACAATGCTGACATTAGAATAAAAGCATCATGGAACATATCCATTAGAAATTCGCCCCGAGTGGAAGCTATATAAGCTCGTTCCTGAGGGTCGTCTAGGAAGCCTTCCCCTCATGTAATCATCCAACGAATCTTTGTACAGTGGTTCAACTTTGGCTACTGGCTGTAAGTTTGGTACTTCTGTCGGATTCCACTCAGGATCAAACAAAGGGAAAAAGTTATTTAACGGCTTCTTTGGTCGGAAATTGTACAACTTGGCAGGTTTTATAACACTAGGTACAAATGTTATTTTCCCTACAATGTCGGGTTTGCCGGTTCCATCATCAACAACCGGTGGCTCTTTCTTTTTCCGTTTCGGTAGTTTTATTTTCTTACAAACGCATCCAAACCTACGAAAACAGTATACAGCCAGAAATATTATCCACAGGAGTATTAATATGGCAGGAAGTACCAGCAATGCCCACAATCCTGCTAGATTGATTGGTGTATCAGGTGGCTCTGTTGTAGCTGAAAAATAGTAAAAGAAAACTTATTTGTATGTTTCTATATTTTTAATAAACATTAAAACTTGTGTTTTAGATAGTTTGTCTTGTACATGAAAGAATTTCAAGGATAGCATACAAAAGATTTTTATGTAAAGTTTGTGAGTGAGCTGCCGGAGTTTATACATACATAATTTCCTTAAAATCAATGTTTAATCCTTATAATTCCAATTTTGTACGTTAAAAACTGCGTGATACATGGTAACGACGTCTTTGGTTGGTGCACTTTATATTTGCGGAGCGGATTAATGGGGCAAACGGAAATATCTAGAAATATTTCCGTTTGCTATTCATGACGTTGAACAATGAAAGTGAACGTTACAATTACATTTGGAATTATAATATATTAAACAAAGGAATAGAACACACTTTTAGTGTTGTTTTTTCATTAACATATTCCATTGGTTGCTCATATAGATTATTTTATACTATGATATGTCTTAATAATCGAGCACATAATTTGTGTTGCTTTATCCAATCATACAAAACCACACACAATTTTCATAATACTGATATTCATAAATATGAACTCATTCCCAAACCATTAGTGGAGACAAGTTCAATAATTTCCTTCAATTTATTTAGTTCCCAAACCATTAGTGGAGACAAGTTCAATAATTTTCATCAATTTAAAATGCGCATATGCAGAAATTAAATTCACAGGAACTTCGGTATTTAGTTATTTGTTACCACTGGGTCGATGCCACTGCTGGTGGACTGTTAGTCCCCGAGGGTATTCACCAGCCCAGTAGTCAGTACTTCGGTGCTGACCCGAAAGCCGATTATATTTGGAACCTTACAATATCTAAATTTTTGTAAATTTTGTTGAAAACTAAGGAGTATCTCCCTCATGCAAAGCTCTGTCCTTAGCTAATTTGGCTTTAAATTTAGATCATATTGCTTATTTATTCTCTATTTTACATATCTTTGAGTTTATGGTCTTCCAAAGGTTTAGATTTTATCTGCACTGAAGAGACATAAGTTGTCGAAATGCGCATATGCAGAAATTAAATTCACAGGAACTTCGGTATTTAGTTATTTATTTAGTTCTCCAACCATTAGTGAGGACAAGTTCAATAATTTACTTCAATTTATCTAGTTCCCAAACCATTAGGGAGACAAGTTCAATAACTTTCTTCCATTTATTTAGATCCCCAACCATTAGTGAAGAAAAATATCAATAATTTACTTCAATTTATTTAATTCCCCAACCATTAGTAATGACAAGTTCAATAATTTTCTTCAATTTATTTAGTTCCCCAACCATTAGTGAAGAAAAATTAAAAAATTTACTTCAATTTATTTAGTTCCCCAACCATTAGTGAAGACAAGTTCAATAATTTTCTTCTATTTATTTAGTTCCCCAACCATTAGTGGAGACAAGTTCAATAATTTACTTCAATTTATTTAGTTCCCCGATCATCAGTGAAGAAAGATTCAATAATTAACTTCAATTTAATTAGTTCCTATTCATTAGTGGAGACAAGTTCAATAATTTACTTCAATTTAATTAGTTCCCAAACCATTTGTGGAGACAAGTTTAATAATTTACTTCAATTTAATTAGTTCCAGACACATTAGTGAAGACAAGTTCAATAATTTTCTTCAATTTATTTAGTTCCCAAACAATTAATGGAGACAAGATCAATAATCAATACTTAACTTCAATTTATTTCGTTCCTCAACCATAAGTGGAGGCAAGTTCAATAATTTATTTCAATTTATTTAGTTCCCAAACCATTGGTGGAGATAAGTTCAATAATTAACTTCAATTTATTTAGTTCCCAAATCATTAGTGAAGACAAGTTCAATAATTTACTTCAATTTATTAAGTTCCTCAACCATTAGTGGAGACAAGTTCAATAATTTACTTCAATTTAATTCGTTCCCCAACCATTAGTAAAGACAAGTTCAATAATTAACTTCAATTTATTTAGATCCAAAACCATTATTGGAGACAAAATCAATAATTTACTTCAATTTATTTAGTTCTTGAACCATAAGTGGAGACAAGTTCAATAATTTCTTCAATTAAGTTCCCAAACAATTGGTGGAGATAAGTTCAATAATTTTCTCCAATTTATTTAGTTCCTCAACCATTAGTGAAGACAAGTTCAATAATTTACTACAATTTATTTAGTTCCCAAACCATTAGTGGAAACAAGTTCAATAACTTACTTCAATTTATTTAGGGTTAGGGTTAGGGTTAGGATTAGTTCCCCAACCATCAGTGAAGAAAGATTCAATAATTAACTTCAATTTATTTAGTTCCAAAACCATTAGTGAAGACAAGTTCAATAATTTACTTCAATTTATTTAGTTCCCCAACCATAAGTGGAGACAAGATCAATAATAAACTTCAATTTATTTAGTTCCCAAACCATTAGTGGAGACAAGATCAATAGTTTACTTCAATTTATTTATAATTCAGTGTACGTACACGTTTCAAGTAATACTTACTCGGTAAAACTGGTTCACATGTTCCTGGAATGAAAATATTTAAGAACATTAATCATTTTAAAATTTTAAAGATATGGGGAGATTTTGAAGTTGATTAAATGTCAAGGAATTTTTGCTTTTGGCAGGTTGTTATGAGCTCTGAAACATTAATCCAGCAAGAATTAATTATCTAGGATGTTCCATATAGTACTAGCAAAACAACCTTTCGAGGAGTTTCGTTTCTATGCACACAGTATAGAACATTATCACCAAAAGGCTGAGATGAAGTATCGTAATATATGAACATACAAAAAGAATTAAGTACATGGACTCACTTAGGTAATCTTGGGTAAAAATGAATCTACACAAACAGAGAAGTCCGTTGACCTAGTTGTGGTAATATCATACGAAATGCACCTACCTACAAAAAAAAACGGAAATTTTGCTTTTTTTAAAGGTAAAATGGATCACCTTAAAGGAAGTGAAATAACATTAAAACTAAAAAACCACATTGTAATATTAGGAAAAATTAACCAACACGACAAAAGGTGAAAAGAGCACAAATAGGGCGTATCATTGGTGAAAATAAGCCTAATCCTACAACTGGAGGGACAATATAATAATAAACGAGGCATTGACAGAAAGATGAACGACAAAAAACCAACAAATATACTATGTTAGATAAAAAAGAGAAGCGATATTTAATTAACATACCAAAAGGTATCGTTAGGGACATTTCTGTTAGTAGAACATATATAACTGACCTATTATATCCCAAATGATCAGTTTTACACCATTTGAATCTGCTGTGTTCGACTCTGTTGGTGTCGAAGTGTTGCTGCAAAATTTCGGACTTTCCGTTGCATATATGACATCACCAATTCTGTTAAAGGCCTAAAACATGTATAAATGAAAATGAAAAATTTACAGTTAAATCAATCTAAACTTCCATTATTTTGTCATACAAAGTAACCAACCTATATGCAGTTATTTACAACGAGTGCATGAACACTACATTAAATATTTTAAAATAATAAAAATTTGTAAAAGTCAGATTTCTTGAATTTAAAGCATTGATTCAGCAATTCTATTGAGTTTTACATGTACTATTTCAAATTTAGAAAAAAAAATGGACGGTATATTTGTTTACTAAAATTTAATTACACCCTTTATATACATTCTAAGTTTTTTGGTGAAACTTAAATGACTCAGTTTAATGGACGGTATATTTGTTTACTAAAATTTAATTACACCCTTTATATACATTCTAAGTTTTTTTGTGAAACTTAAATGACTCAGTTTTCTACAAAAAGGGTTTTATACTGATCAAAATTGTTGGAATGTTCAGCCTTTACTTTGAAAACACCCATGCATTTCAGTTCAAACTATCAAAATTAATTATCATACTTCTTTTTTGCATTTTAAATATTTCTATTTCAAATAAAATTTTTATTAAAGCTTATTTCAAATACCTACATCAAGTCCTAAATTGACAAAATATGATGAGAAAACAGGGTCTAGACAGAAAACGGAAAAATGTTGAAAATTGTTTTAAGTTTATATACACGTGTTTTGTTTAAATACTGTAAATATTTGAAAAAAAATAGCGTAAAAGTGGAACATTTTAGACATACCAAGTCTAACCCTGGAATTGGTGAAGCAAATGCTCGAGACACGTTGAAACGACTGTGACGAATGAATGCCTCAAAATGGTACAGTGTGAAAAAAATATACAAATTAAAGGTTACCGAAGAGATATAGTTTGTGGAAATGGCTATAATTTTTATGAATTCTTCGAAGCTAACGCTTTGATTAGACAATAACAGAATTTCAAGCATTTAATGCATTTAGTAAATAATATTTTTATTGTAAATTAAGTTATCTGTATTATTATTATCTCTCCTTCATTTACATTCTTTGAATAATTACAAAAACAGGATAACAGTAATTAATATAAGAAAGATAACAGGAAACACCTACAATGGCCGTAAACCACAATCACATGCCACAATCCACCAGGGAACCGCACGAGAAAAACAATAAAATGACAAAAGACAAAAATGAACAACGATAGGAACTCGGGATAGCCGGACTTGGTACCGGCACTAGCAAGAGTTAGCGGTAGGGTTAAACTGGTTTATGGGTACCCAAACCTCCCCTTTCTCTATCCCGTTTCCCTATAGTATAATAAAACATACAAATAAACCCCAATACAGGTAGACTACTAACTCCAAGACCACAATCTTGAGAAGGAAAGAAAAAGACAAAACGTAATTTAGAAAGATGGGTCGAGGGGTGTTCGCCGCTAAACTGCCGGCTAGCTCAAGGAGCCTAGTCTGCTGGTAAAACACTGTCGCACTACGGAATAAAGATCATACTCAAAACTCCCAGAAGGGTTTGGTAAAGAATTATCATAGATTTCAGTAGACATCGGCAGTATCAGTGAGAGGCCAGTATACCTGTAATATCTTCAGGTCATTAGATCCCAAAGCCAATTTAACGGAATCCTGAAGAATATCCTGTCAATATCCCCTATTTCGTAAAGAATGTAAGTTACGTTCCAGTTTTTCTGGATTTTTTATCAGTTTTTGACATTTTTAACAACATTTCCATAAAATCGCCTATATAAACATATAAACATATAAACACCTACAATGGCCAGGAACTACAATCACATGGCATAATTTACAAACAGACTGCACCATAAAAACAATAATGAAACATAAATAGCGATAGGAACTTGATATCGGCACTAGCAAAAGCCAGCGGTAGGGTTAAACCGGTTAATGGGTACCCAAACCTCCCCTTTCTCTATTCCGTTTCCCTATAGTATCATAAACATGCGAATAAAACCCAATACAGGTAGACTACTAACTCAATAACCACTATCTTGGAAAAGGAAAACAAAACATGACAAAACGTGTCAAAGAAGGTTCGCCGCTAAACTGCCAGCTAGCTCAAGGAATCTAGTCTGCTGGTAAAACACTGTCGCACTACTGAAGAAATATCAAACTTAAAACTCCCCGAGGGGGTTGGTAAAGAGTCGTCCTTAAAAGAACTACTTCCCCCTTTGGTGTCTGATATCTCAAATTACCCTCTTAGGAACAGTGAAAACTTCGTACTTCCTCATTATCGATTAACACAGACAAATGTATCTTTTTTCCGTCTACTACTTAGTATACGAAATTGGAACTCTTTGGATTTGGAAACCAGAAATATTTCTTCTTTAGCTGGATTTAAGCGAAATTTAAAAAATAGTAACGTTGATAGTAAGCCGTGGCTTTCTTATGGTGAAAGGAAGCTTAATATAATTCAATAACAGTTGTCTAAATTATGATCTTTATAAATTTAACCTTAAAAATGACGCAGGTTGTGATTGTGGCTTTCCTTGCGAAAATTGTTATCATTTCTTCATGGAGTATTCCTTATATATTCAAATACGACAAAATTTATTTATGATTCTCGAAATTTATGGTGATATTAACTTAAACACAATTCTGTTTGGTAATATGGAACTTACAGTTGACCAAAATAAAGACATATTCAAAGCAGTACAGGTTTATATAAAAAAATAGTAAAGGTTTGGTTGAATTCTGCAGGTTTCCAGTTCTTTTTGTTGATATATATATATATCTATATCTCACTAATGTTTTGCAATATTCTACAATATATTCAATTTTGATACTTCTTACATGTACATAGCATTTTGTATTTTATGTAAATGATTTTTATTTAACTGAATGATTGCTGTTATATATAATTAATTGTAAATTGTAGGGAGCGGGTTGTAAATAATGTTGTAAAAACTTGTGCCCAATCCCAATTGCTAATGTTTTGAGCAAATAATTCAAAGAGTCATCATATATTTCAGTAGACATCGGCAGTATCAGTGAGAGGCCAGCATATATATAAAAAGTCTTCAGGTTACTGGAATCCAAAGCCAATTTAACGGATTTGTTCAGAATCTCTCGTCGATATCCACTATTACGTAAAGAATGTAAGCCACGTTCCAGTTTTTCTGGGTTATTTATCAGTTTTTGACATTTTTAACAACATTTCCATAAAATCTGGATATCAAATGTTCACATCTTCTATAAAACTTCTTAAAAGTATTTAATAATTTATGTAATCTGTAATTTGGATGTGAGAATAAGGTTACGCTCATCAAAATCATCAAGGGTAGAACAAATGCGAGCGAATCGTACAAGTTGAGATATATACACCCCGTATGATGGAGATACGGGAACGTCGCCGTCAAGAAAGGGGAAATTAGTAATAGTAAAATCAAAATCATCCCTTTTATCATAAACTTTAGTTTTTATTTTACCAGAGTCAATGATGATACTTAGATCCAGAAAAGGGCAGTATTTACAATCAAGTATTTAGAAATATCATGGGCAGAATTTAGAATCAGTATTTAGAAATAAGTATGTATTGATACCATATTGACAAAACTCACAAAACAGCTGAAAGGATTGGTGACACCATCGTCTGCGTTCCACAAAGCCAGATAAGTATCTACTCCTTCATTAACGGAATGGAGACAGTGATAAATACCACCAGCTGTAGATAGAAATATAACAATTTTTTAATATATAAATAGATAAAACGCGTAGACAAATCACAATGAATGATTCTTCGCTTACATACCTTAAGCACCCGCATATTCGAGGAAGATAATCGTCTTTAAATGGAATCTCAACTAAAGATTATAAAGTGTTGTTTCTTTTTAGATGTACCAAAGCTAACTCATTGATAATAAATAGCCTTAAGGTAGTAGACATGGGGTAGGGGAGATAACTCCTTTTCTGCTCAAATTACTTGTTTTGATTGGTATGAATAAAACAAAAGATTTAGAATATTTTATTATAAATAGAGATTCAATATTCATGTTATCATGACTCCTTCACAAAATTATTAAAAGTGCCTTCATAAAAATATCTAGGTTTCGAATGGCATCTTAAAAATATCAGAATAAATGAAAGTCAGATTTTTCGAAAGGGAAGTAATTCTTTACGCATGACGTACAGAATAAAGGATTTTTAAGGCTTTTTAGCCAGTTTCCCTAACAACTTGAAAAACAGTGCAGTTTTTTAATGAAATTTTAGTATAAGTCATATATGTGGAGGACCTTTAATTTCCCAGTTTTTTGTGAAAACTGACTGTAAGAATTGTTTCTGGAAGAAATTGAATGAAGCGGTGTTTTCAGTAATGTTTTGAAAACATATTTAATCAACACTTAATGCTTGCTTATGATCATTATTCTCTCATACTTAGGTCTACAAATTTCTATGATGGAGTTTGGGAATTTATAGTCTTTATGCCAATTCTTATACATATACAGTACAGTAATATATGCTTCGTGGTGATTACTGAACAGAATTTGAGACTCCTAAGATAGGGGTGTTTCTGTGAACCATAAATCAAAAATCTTATTGTGAAAGTTTTCAAAACTTTTTCTAGAAACATATTAGTACAAAATTGTTTCATACTACAAGCTTAAAGAAAATAATTGTGTGGACATTTTTTGTGTTACCCCGGGTCTACTACCTTACAAAGTTCCTTAAATGAAAAAGTATACATACCTACACATTGATCAACAAATAAACCAGCAGCATATGAATATGTTTTTTTCTGTAGTAGCAAAAAAGCATGTCTTATGCATACTCTTCCATTCTTTCCTGATATAGTTGTTTCTGTATCAGTAGACGAGCATGCCTCGTGCTGATTCTTGCTTGACAAAAAGTTTTATCAGAGTAGCAGACGAATATGTCTGGTGCGGCATCTTACCTGACAAAGTCTTATCAATAGCTGCTGACTAGCATGTCTCGTGCTGATTCTTACCCGACATACTCTTATCTACAGTAGCAGACGAACATATTTCAGGCTAACTCTCGTCTGACAAAGATTTATCAAAAGCAGCAGACGAACACTTACTGATTCCTACCTGACAAAAGTTATCTGTAAGAACAGACAAACATATATCGATCTGATTCTTACTTGACCAAGTTTAAACCGTAGCAAACAGACGAATACATCTCTTGCCGATTCTTGTCTGACAAAGTCTTATCTGTAGCAGAAGAGGAATCTGTGACAGCGGGCAAACATATATCGTGCTGATTCTTACCTGAAAAAGTCTCATCTGTATAAGCAGAAGAACATGTCCCATCACAAAGTCTTATCTGTAGTAGCAGATGACCATGTCTCCTGCAGATTCGTACCTGTATAAGTTTTAACTGTAGTAGCAGACGAACATGTCTCGTGTCGATTATACCTGACAATGTCTGATCTGTAGCGGCAGACGATTAATGTCTCTTGCCGATCCTTCCCTAACAAAGTTTTATCTGTAGTAGAAGACGAACATGTCTCGGGCTGACTCTTACCTGACAATGTCTTATCTGTAGCAGCAGACGAACATGTTTCGTTATAAGATATATTGACTAACGTTTTGTCAGTACAGACATCAAATACGGTATCAGGACACATGGATGCTACCGATTGTGAATCATGTTGTATTGACACATTTCCAAACTGAGCTTGCAGTTCATTTGGGCACGTATTGTTTAGACTCCCAGAAGCAATAGCACCTTTAATACAAAAATTATATAGTGTATTTACTGTTATAAATTACAAAGGTATATAATTTGCATACTTAAAATTGTAAAGTTGAAAAGACAAATTTGATCAATATGAAATAGATACCACCGTACATTTGCTAGATTGAAAAAAAATCCAATAATGACAACAGCTTTGTAGAATTGTTGACATTGTGTCTTTGTTTACACTTAGTTTCGGCCTATTTACAGTTTGTTTCTTTAATTTATCTCTATTGCTATAATCATTTTGTCCATTATATACCGTTGTTTGCTTTGGTTAATCCTATTGCAACACTTGTCTCGTACTATCTATGCTTGTTTACTCTCGTATTTTATATATTGCTACACTTATCCTATATAGTGTTGTTTACTATGGTGATCTCTATCGAGACATTTATTTTATCCTTTCTTTGGTGTTTCTCACCTTGGTGATCCCTACTTGTGCAAATATTTCGTCCTATTTTGTGTTGTTTGCTTGTTGGTATCCATTTCTATACTTATTTGGCACATACATTAATTATTTTTGTGCTTTCTGTTGCAACACTTATTTCGACCTTTTATAATCTTAAAACTTAAGTGCTTTATTGTGCTCCACTATTCAGTTCAAAATAGTGTTTAATCTGAACACTTATTACATCATTCTATGGTTGTCTTTATCGTTTGTATTTTCTTCTCTCGATTGAATACAATATTTGCTTACATACTCGTAAACTTTTTATTCTGTATTATTTTAGGATATTTTACCTCTATTATTGAACTATCACACATCTGTTCTTTTTTTCAACAACAAATAATATATTTATTCCAATATTTCGCTTGTTACAATTATCATTAAGAGCCCTAGCTTCTCTTAATGTTCCCTAACTACCCAGGGTGGTTGTAGTTAGTTGAAAAATTATCATTCATATCACATAATTAAAAATATCAACATTCAAATCACATATTATTAATATATTGTTTTATCAAAGCTAAATTTCTATTAAATACAATTCCCAAATTCCACCCGTAAATTAAATTCTTGAATAAATATTATTAATAGATCAACGGATTTTGTACACACATCTGTTCTTACTTTAAATGCAGTTTACAATTACTTCGTACAAATAGCTAAAAACCGAAGTTTTTGCATGTTACGTCTCATAAGTGCTGATCAAGCCAAAACATTTGAAAGAAAAAAAGCAAAATATAAAAGGTGTAAAGTGTGTACTTATATATTGCTGCAATTATTTTGTGCTATGGATCGTTTTACGCTTACTGACACGTATATAGTTTAGTTTTCTGCGGTGATCTTTATTGGAAACGCTTATTCTATTGTGCCTATAGTGTTGATTTCTGTGGTTATCACATTTATTTTTGTTCTATACATGTCAGTTCTGTATGTAGTGTGTTTACTGAAGTGTTCTGTATGGCGACTAGTTTTCATTGTATTGCATATTATAGTGTTTTGAATTTGGTGCTTTCTGTTTATACTTTTATGTTGTCGTGCTTATAGTGTTGTTTTACTGTTTGAGTTCTATGGCGAAACTTATTTTGTATTTTTGTATTGTATTGTTACTGTCGGGGGGGACTCATCCGTTAAAAGTGTAAGCACTCACGTTAGTAGATGAAATACTTGTAAAAAGGTTACTAATGATTTATCAGATAAAAGTTAAAAAAAAAGAAATTCATAACTTAGTTACTAAGTTATGAATTTCTTTTTTTTAACTTTTATCTGATATAATCCCCCCCGACATAATCCTGTTTATTTATGCCTGCTGAATGATTTTTCCTCTAGTTTTGTTTTCTTTCAAATTATTTCTCTGAATTACAATGCACATTTAATACATTTTATCAATAAAGTTCATATCTGCTGTAACAACTGACAAAAGTATATATGTATATATTAAAAAGATAATGTTAATACGAATACATGTATTCCAAATCGTTTATCCTTGCTAGTAATTAATTAACCCTGTATTGCTTACCATTTCTTACAAGTGTGATAAAATTGCGGAGGACCTTTTGTCCAGTACAAACACTGTCAAATGTCCCATCAGCATTTGCCACACCGACAATGTTGTCCTGTAAAAACGGGTCTCTTGCTGCAAAATAAAACAGAATTATTGTATAGCAACATAATATTTCCCTAAGAAAGAAACCAAAAGTAAGCGTACGATAAATTTCCATGTTGCACTAGTGCAATATGACTTAATTTTCATGACGTCATTGACAACAAAAATCCCCTCATTAACGAAAATTTTAGCTTTGCTATACAATAAAAGGGTTATTGCATGAATATTTGGGATTATTATCCCTCGTAGAATATATATTGCACTCGCAAGCTCGTGCAATATAAAATTCTACTCGGGACAATATTCCCCAATATTCAAGCAATAACCCTTCAATATTATGAATAATAAGGCATTTTTGTATAGTCTGTATAGAACTAGCGTAAGGAAAATAAAGGTAATTCAATGAAAATAAAACAAACTTACATTAGATAATATATTATTTCTTGAAATAACGTACATACAGGAAATGATGATGATAAACACACTTCACTGTATCGTAAATTAATAACTAAATACCGAAGTTACTGTTAATTTAGTTTCTGCATATGCGCATTTCGACAACTCCTATGTCTCTTCAGTGCAGATCAAATCAAAACATTAGGAAATCCAGATACCGAAATATGTGTAAAACTGATAGAGAACAAATTCCTAATAGGTTTTAAATAATAAAGCCAAAATCAGCTAAGGACAGAGCTGTGGGAGAGGGAGATTTTCCAATCTTAGCAAGCGGATCCAGCTTCCTAAAAGGGTTCCTATTTCAAGAAAAGGGGGTTCTGATAGGTTTAGATAGGTTTAGATTTTTTGTCATGCTTTGCTTAAATTCAGCCAAAAATTTTAAAAACAAAATAAATAATTGCTTTCTTTTAGCTTGCACATTCCTCTGTCAAATATGTGATAGAGAGAATGTGTCTTCGATATCAGTCCTCTAGCGCTAATGCGTCGGGAAGATGTCAAATCTTTGATATCATGGCAGATATCATAGTAGACATGTAATAATATATACACATGCATCAAAACTAAAGTATTAATTATCTACATACGTGTTAACTGATAGTAATAGGCAGTATTATTGTCAACTCCATACATCTCCAGACACATGTAGAACTTCACAATAACACCAAATATATTGTTTTCCTCAAGAGCTCTGAAATGTATTTATTAACTACAATTAAATGTTTGGCAATGCACAATACATCTGCCAAATCTGTAAGTATAGAGACATTTTCGCACTCCTCTTAGACTATGAGCATACATTCATTACCATTTAAATAAAACCGGTGTGCATTATGCTTGACTTTCTTCTTGAAAATATTTTTTTCACATTTGGAAGTGCTTTTTATCAACAGCAAGTTGGAATACCAATGGGCACTAAATGTGCTCTTTCTTGCAGACTTACGAGAATAAATTTCTTCAGGGACCCGTAAAAGATCATATTATAAAAGATGCCAGATTCTTCAATTAACTTATTGATACATTAATGATGTTCTTGCCATTAATAACACATTTTGTTTTGCCAAATTAACCCCATTGTTGTATCCTCAAGAGATAAAGGAAACGACAGAAACAACTAGATCTACATCTTTTTGGATTTAGTTCTCGAATTTGACGAAAATGATTATTCATGTCATTACTAAAAGTTATGACAAAAGAAACGATTTTAATTTAAATTCAATTTCCCTAACATGGATAGTAATATTCCAGCTTCTCCTGCCAACGGAGTGCATGTTTCACAGTTGAGTCGTTACGCGACAGCCAGCACAAATCATATAGACTTTCTTATTCGACAAAATTATCTCCGTGACTGCCTTATTAATCAAGGCTTCAAAAAAAAAAATCAGTCTTATGCGATCATTAAAAAAGTTCTAGAACAAATATCAGTCCAGTGTAATATTTTTTTAAGATTCGGTCCAAACTCTGATTAAAGATTCTTTTTTTGATTAATACTGGGATGATCATTTCCTTTACTGTCTACGACCTTTGAATAGCAATTGTTGTTGAGTTGCTAACAGACATAAACCATTAAACCAGTTTAACCCACCAATTCTTTTGAAATGCCAGTACAAATTTAGGACCATTTAGTTCGACAATTTTCCGTTGATTTCCATCTCCTATGTCTTTTTGCCTCTTGGACTTCGGCTCTTGACAATTCTGTTCGGTAATTTTGTTATTACCCCAATGGTATATTACTGTTACAAATTTTTGCTTTAAATATTTTTAGATTTTGTCTTATGGAAGGATACAACGGAATTATAAGAACAAAGGAACAAAGCATGAGATGATTACTTAAAACAGATATATGGCTAAAACGAGAACAGAGAAAAAAATGAAATTAAACATTCACAAAATGCGGAAATAAAATCACAACATTCAAAAGGCACTTACAGTGTAAAAACCCATAAAAAATCAGGTGCCCACAAAGGGTAAGCATGTCAAGCTATGTCAACAGCACTCGTCACACTGTCATTTAGTCAATCTACCTTGACGTCAAAATCGTTAATGTCAAATCCAGGAAAAGTTGAGTCTAGTTGGAAATATTTAATTTCGTTTGGTACACCGACACTTCGTATCATCGTGACGGGCAGATAACCTTACAAAACCAAATCGAACGACCAAAAAACTAAAGCATTAAACGTCCAATTGTCTTGATCATAAATGTCTTCACTGATGAAGCTTCAAAAATTTCTCGAGCTATAAGGGTCCTGAAATTAAACTTTAATCCGACAAAATGACAATAGCAGGACTTTATTTATATTTGTACGGGCGACGTTTGACTATGAAAGCATCTGAAGATTTAGTAGATCTTTAAAACGACCGATTGAAATGTAAACGCATGCACAACAATAAATGACAACCCTATATAAAATATATGATTATTAACCAGTTAGGATAAAATATTTTAAAAAAAATACCTTGCCTTTATAAATTACATTTATATATTAAACGGTGCCATCTCGAGATAACAGTGCCCTTATGAGATTAGCAAGACCTTTACAGGATTCAGGATGGTGGCTGTGTAGTTCACTTGGTGTCTTTAAAAGGCGAAAATAACAGTTAACATTATTTCTGAATTCTTTGCATTGAACAAGTACAAGGAAATTGAAAACACAATTACTATTGTATTTGTAGTTCTTTGGGTGGTCTGACAATGTGGCTGAATTAATGTATGATGATTAAGATTTTTGACCCTACTTGTGACCACTCATTTTATTCATCTCATCATAAGGGATCAGAAAATATATATCTTATGTTGATTTATAAAAAAAAGAAGTTTTTTTTTGTACTTGAAATTTTTGAAATTTAGATATCTAATATAAAAATATAAAAATTTCAAAATGAAGTTTTAAATTTTGAAAATTTAACCAAATTATTACAAATTTCAAAATTTGTAAAACTTTTACATTTTTGGACTTCTGATTAAACTTCGAAATTTGTAATCTGAAATAAAAGGGACAACAGGAAACACCTACAATGGCTGAAAATACATGCCACAATCTTCTAGGGAACTACACAGGAAAAACACAAATAGGACAAAAGAAACACGTAAACAACGATATTGAATCGTTTTCCCTCGTGCCATTACAGCTATCCACAGTCCATAATTACAGACCTCGAACACATGTAGTATATATCTACAACTCTTTAGTAATAAAATCTTTGTAACAACTATTTGTTTCACGGAGATAATAAAATTCATATTAAACTTATAAATCATTTTAATCGACGAACTTTTTAGATTAAACTTTTTAATGAACTTACATGTCTTTTTTCTTTTAAATGACAAGACACACTAAGACCTCTGCTTTGCCCTGATGTTAAAGTTAAACTAGGTGATAAAAAGCTTTTGAAATAATCAAATTTTCAATAAACAATCAAATTACCTTTTTTCAAATAATGAGAAACCTCGGTTGCTTATCTCCCTGTACCAAGTTATTTTTGTCAAAATATACTGCTACATTTATTTCTAATAACTTGCGGAAAATTTTATCCCATTTTTGATAAAACAATCTATTACGACATAACTTTTGAGTCTTCTTCACGAAAAAAAAAAAATCTAACCAATATCTAAAACAATCGTAATGGACTCTCTTGGACAAATTTACAAAAATTCTCACTTAACGAAATTTATGAGGGGATGGACAGGGGGGTACCTCTCTCTTTTCTCCCGTCAATTCTCTCCTTTCTCCCGCCCCTGTCTCCTTTCTCCCGCCCCATTCTCCTTTCTCCCGCCCCCATTCTCCTTTCTCCCGCCCCTTTGTCTTGTCTTCCGGGTTTAATTACTAATGAAACATAAAAACCTACGATTAATAGTTCATTTTACTGTAAATCGAGCGAATGTCTTGATTTTTTGATAGTTTCAACACCATTTTGTCCTTTTACTGCTGATTGAAGACGTGTATACCAAAACTAAAACGACAAGGTCTGATAGAAGGTTACTCCTTGAAACACGTGTATACCAAAACTAAAACGACAGGGTAAGAGTCTCCTGCTATGTATGTATCAATCCTTATGTTAGAAATGATTTATCTAAAGTTTAAGTCGTAGCCAGGAACAAGTAAAAGCCGATACCAAAGAACAATGCTAGATCTAGTCTATTTGTAAATACGTCATGCAGTCGCAAGTTGCAAGACTGCAACATTACTGGTCAACCAACTCGTGATGACGACCATAGAATTAAGGGAGTGTTAATTTCATAAATGTTTCCTCGATCGTGAACTTTTGAAAGCTAAGTTACATAGATATGGTATACAACAAAACGCCTTAAACTGGATTGACTCATTTTTAGCAAATCGGGAACAATGTGTAGTGGTGAATGGATCCAAGTCTTATACATCAAAACTCCAGTCTGGTGTCCCACAGGGTACAGTACTGGGACCAATTCTCTTTCTAGTCCATATCAACGACATCTCCGAAAATGTTAAATCTAACATCAGGCTCTTCGCAGATGATTGCGTATGTTATAGGGAAATTGACAGTGTGGAAGATCGCAAAGTACTACAAGATGACATCAATAAACTTGGAAATTGCGTGAATGAATGGGGTATGCGATTTTAGCCTGTGAAATGTAATATGATGACACTCAGTAGAAAGAAGAATAACATCAAATACAGATACACCCTATAAGACACAGCACTTGAATTTCTAACATCAACCAAGTACTTAGGAGTGTACATCACCAACAACCTACACTGGGGAAAACACATCACAGAAACCTGCAATAAAGCGTACAGAATCTTAGAATTGCTCAGGAGGAACCTATCATAGTGTTCACCTGAAGTAAAAATGCACGCATATAAAGGATTAGTTAGACTACTCCTGGAATATGCTAGTTCAGCTTGGGACCGTTATCAGGAATATCTGAAAGATCAAATAGAAAATGTCCAGAAAAGATCAACAAGATTTATAACATCAAATTACTCATATGAACCAGGATCTATCACAAGAATATATAATGAGCTAAAACTGAAACAATTATCAGAAAGAAGAAAGAACAACCGCTCAATTCTGCTTTTTAAAGGCCTAAACAACCGTGCCAGTATACCAACAAATCTACTCAGCAGACCTACACGTATCACTAAAAGTATGCATATAGAACATCTCAACAGGATATGTGCCAGAACTGATATCTTAAAGTACAGCTTTTTACCCAATACAATAACAAGTTTGGTTCCAAGTTGCCCAGTAGCTCGGACGAAGGGTGACAGCAGATGAAAAGTGATGGCAATGGCAAAAGCTCATCCTGGCTTTTTTCTGAATTTCAACACTATATTTTCAAAGAACCCATAAAAATAAATATAATAATTGCTACAAGACAAAAAAAAAAGGCTTACGAGAAAAGCATCGTATTTGTAGCAAAGAGATTAATGAATTCTGAAAAAAGACTAAAAATGGTGTTCGTTTTTTGTTTGTTTGTTTGTTTGTCTGTCTGTTGGTTTTGTTTTGTGTGTTTTTAGAATTCTTTTTTGTATTTATGTGTTTTTTGTGTTTTTGTTTTTGTTTTTGTTTTGCTTTTGTTTTTTTTTTGTGTTTTTAAGCTAAATAAGCTCAATGGAGAGCTTATCATTAAATATGAAATTAACACGTAAATATTTGTGTAATAATGAAACTCACCGATTATGTGAAAAACAGTGGTTGAAAGTAATGATTATAACCAAAAAATCAGCCTTACGATCGGAATAGAGCAGCATCGATCTCTTTTTCACCACGACGGAATGTAATATTCTTATTAAACACATTAATACAACACCATATGGGTTTGGGATTGTATTTGTGCATATACGTTACATCTTCCCACAACAAGTAAATCATTGAGAAGGTTGCTTATGTGTGTGTTTTTTTGGGTGTTTTGTTTTTGTTTTTTTGTTTTTTTTTTGGGGGGGGGTGTTTTGTCTTTGTATTTTTTGGCTATTCATTGTCAACACTTTTTTTAAGTTTTTTATTGCAAACACATTAATGCAACACCATATGGGGTTGGAATTGTATTTGTGCATTTACGAACTACATCTTCCCACAACAAGTAAATCATTGAGAAGGTTGCTT
>MJUU01055233.1:0-49468 GCA_002080025.1 Modiolus philippinarum | reverse complement strand
TTTCTCCTTTCTCCCGCCCCCTTTCTCCTTTCTCCCGCCACCTTTCTTCCTTCTCCCTTACCCCTGTCCACCCCTCATTTATTGCCATATACCATTTACTGTATTGATTGTGAAAGAATTATAACTTAATTATGCCAAATGGGTTAAAAACCGTGAGAAGTGTTTAAATGTATAATCTTACTTAAGAAAGTATTTGTTGTTTCGTTGTTCCAAACATATAAAGTTAAACACCGTAACTCCTGGAATAGTTACTGCAAAGTTCTGCATAAGACTGGAATTATAAAATGTTACATCCCCTCGATCTGCTCCTTTCCATGATTCTTTCAACTGTTCGGGAAAAGCACACTGACTCACTGTAGTAACAAAGTAAAATAATTAAAAAAATATGATACTATATAACATTTTGATGCCATATGCTTACGTCGAAAGTTGGAAGAGGTGACTTAAATTTGCTATGGTAAAAGTTTTTGATATGTCACAGCACAAAATTTCGTAACGATTGAACTTTTCGTTTAAAGCATATTTGGCCCAATAACAAACAAATATAACATATAGACCTTGTTCATAAAAACTGATACACAGTTTAGACCAAATTGCCACATAAAACAAATGTGTAAACTCACATCTCCAAAAACTAATTGTTTCCGTTCTACATCAAGAAATGCTGTCTATTAAGTTTTATATGTATACAAATGCATTGAATCAAAATTCAAAAAGCACTTAATATTATATATTATCAAGCGAATTCGCGGTCGCCTTTAAAAAGTTTTTACGCCTTTCAAATCGCTATAACTGTCCAAATTTCGCTTGATAATTATTTTGTCCGAATTGTCTACTGAAATACATGATGATTCTTTACCAAACCCATTGGGAGTTTTGAATTTGATTTTTCTTCCGTAGTGCGACAGTGTTTTACCAGCAGACTAGGCTCCTTGAGCTAGCCGGCAGTTTAGCGGCGAGCACTCCTTGACACATTTTTCAAAATTACGTATTGTTCCCACATTTTTCTTTTCAAGATTATGATCATGGAGTTAGCAGTCTACCTGTATGGGTTTTATTCGTATGCTTATTATACTATAGGGAAACGGGACAGAGAAAGGGGAGGTTTGGGCACCCATAAACCGGTTTAACCCTACCGCTGGCTTTTGCTAGTGCCGCTACCAAGTCCGGCTGTCCCGAGTTCCTATCGTTGTTTACGTTTGTCTTTTGTATTTTTATTGTGGGTTTTTTTCTTGTGCAGTTCCTATCTACTTTGTTGCATGTGGCTATGTTTTTCGGCCATTGTAGGTGTTTCCTGTTATCTTTTATATTCTATTCGACCTTTGTGCTTTTTTAATACTATGAACATGTACAGCATCACTTGAGTACACACGATGTACATTATCAGAATACTGATTTTTGTGACAGTGCACGAGACGTGACCTCACAGAGAAAACGTGATTTTCATTCATAATTGCCTGTAATTTTGGCATAAATTAATACACAAAATTTTGATAAATTACGGTCTTGGATAAGTAAACAACAAAATTTCATCAAATTATCCATTTGTCGATCGATCCGCTGTGTCACACATCTGTCGAGTATAGAAAGGTCAACTTACAAAATAAAAAGGTCAACTTACAAAACAATTTTCATTCATAAAATCTCATTTTCCAGCAGATATCGTTTGTTTAAATTACAACTTGAGCCAATGAAACGATTTTATTTGACATCATTTTCGGACAAATGTTATCGTGTAGGTTCTTATGATGAATTTAAACAATTTTAGAATTTAATGAAATATCATGTCCTGTTATTAACGTTTTGAAACATTAAAAGAAAACTGATTTTTCAAAAATGTTCTGTGGCTTCAATGCAATACACATATTTGGTTTTCCGGATATTTATTTTTTTCATTTAGCATTTAATTTTCATTCAAGATTATAAATAAAGATGAAAAAGTAAAGTGGAAACTAAATCATGTTACTAGTATCTCATTTTGGACCAAGCTTAAAAATGTAGACTTATGTATTCTTTAAAGAGAAGCGAAAGAAATTTTTGTTTCCTACAAGAGAAGTTTATTGGGTGCTAATCGGTTTGATCTATTTTCTTGTAGTTTTGTTCATTGTAGCATTGATTGATTTGACATCTCTTATAACTAAAAACTATGTTTAGTCACAATGAATGTTCAAAAACATGCATCGTATGACTGCGAATTCACAGATAAGTTGGCGCACATTCTTGTAATAATACTATACTGCTCAATTGCTCTTGAATATTTTTGATGATCGAAAGTATCAACTAGTTATAACCTATGTTTACATTGTATGTCGCCTCAGCATTCTATCCGTTCTGTATTTCAGAGATACAACAAGATGGGCTACTTTAACAATATTCGAAAATAGAGACAATGTGAATTGATTTTGATTAAGGATTTTCTCATTGTACACTTAAGGAATTTTATATGTAGTATACAACAACAATAATAACATGGACCGAATATCAACACTTCCCTGCTTAAAATTAAACACCGTTTTGTTGTCATTAAGGAAATTTTGTTTTATGTATTTTATGTACAATGTCAAATCCCTAAACAGACGTATCATTTATAAATTCCAGGCGTTTCCATAATTATGAAGGATCAATATAAAACTTATTGAATTATTTTTCATAAGCAAACTATCGATTATTGTTTGCATCAAATTTACCACTATTTACCAGTATTCATTACAAATACCTTATGTAATATAAAACCCGTTAAAGTGTAAGATGCATAACCTAATGTCACTCACCGAAAATCTTTCAAAGCTGGATGATTACTGACGTTTATATATATTTCATTTTAGTACTTAACAAAGAACCCATATCAAACATATACTTAATGGCAGGAATACAATGGAGATGGATGTCACTTTTAATGTTTTTATTAAATACAGTTACAAACAGACAAAACCTTCTATCAACTTAACTTAGATCAGTCATAGAAGCCCCTTTTAGTTCAAATGAGAACATGTTTTAAGGCTGCACTAGAACTGCTCTATGTCTGCTATATAATTCTGATTGCTTAGATCTGATATGGTCCTACACCTAGAGTCCTTACAGATCTGGCCAGAATCCTGACCGTTCTGGTCGGATCCGTGACCGCTCGGAACTGTTCTACCCATGACCACTCTGACAAATTCTAACCGTGACCCCTCTCAAATGGCCTATTGAAGCCGTTCTTATCTGACCTGTTCTAGCTATGACCGCTCCCGGACATTTTTTTGCAAGAAGTGTGCCAGTAAATATCGCATCCTAAATTTAAACAAATTGCCGCTCCATCGAATAATGCGATTAAATTTCTCGGATTTTTCGTCTTTCAAAATTACAGATGTGATCCTTGAGATCACACAAATAGAACATGAGATGCATATTTTTAATAATACATTTACATGACACATATATTTTAGTCCCTATTTCGAATTTGGTTTAGTCAATATTTGACAAAAGCATTTTCATACAGACACATTTCCTTAAGTCCTTATTACCATAGTAGAAAGTTAAACAATTTCATACCCGAAACATTTAATTTAGTCGACATTTCCTATATACATAATAATAGAAACAGATTTTTCATCTTCAGTACATTTGGTTTACTCAATTTAACTCAAAAGAACATCACAATATATATTTCAAATAACCAATTCATTTATTTTTAATACATAGTTCTGAATTAGAACATAAAAAGATATTTTCAATACCTTACACATACAAATGTATGAGTTAGTCAATATTAACTAAATTGAACTAGAAAAAAGAAATTTGCATATCCGACAAATAAGTCACTTTTACTCAAATAGAACATAAGTAGTCTAAGAGATTTACATACCCATATACCCGAAACATATGATTTATTCAATATTACTCAAACTCCACATAAAAATATATATTGCTCACCCCCAACACACATTTTAGAATATGTAACCAAAAAAAACCAAAAAAACTTTGAAATAGAAATTTCTGCATACCTGACACATTTACGAGGGCTAAATGCTAAATGGAGTTCCCTTTTCGAAATCCCGTCAGTTTTTCTGCATTTCCGGCTTCCAGAGCAGAAAAAATATTTGACAAAGACTCTTAAGGAGGCCACTTTTCCCGTTTCAAGAACTGTTTTTTTTCAGCGGTTTCCGCTTCACGCTCGACATCTTTTTCCGTTTTCACGTGCACTTTTTGCCACGATTCCGCTTCCCGCTTACATGAAAAGGCCAATCCCGCTTCCCGCTTATAGACATTAAAGACCAACTTTTACCCCTGTCAACCAAAAAGAGGATAAAAAGAGATTTTATATAACCGACACTTTTGATTCAGTTAATATTTTTTAGAAAGAACATGAAAGCAGATATATTTTATTAGCATAATTTTTAATTTAGTCAATGCGAAATAAAAAAAAATATTTCCACATACCAAACACAATTTAGTCAATTATTTAATCCTTAGCCGTTTTTGGCTTTTCCATTTGGATCATTTGGTTATCTGATCTCTGATCTGATTTAACAAATGTTTGGTTAATGGTCTTCCAAATATCTTTATTTGATCTGCAGTTAAGCGACATAAGATGTCGAATTTGCCATAGCAGAAACCAAATTAACACTAACCTTGATGTTTTCTTTCTATTTATTACTGCTGGACCGAAGCCTCTGAGCGAGGGTTTTCAGCAACCCAGTAGTCAGTACTTTAGTGCTGACCTGAAAACTGATTTTAGCTGGAAAGTTTCAATATCGAATTAAAAAAAATGATGAAAACTAAGGAGCATCCCCTTCTTGCAAAGTTCTGTCTTTAGCTGTTCATGGCTTTCCCTTTATATTTTTTTGATAGCTTGTGCTCTATCAGATACTGTAAACGGGAAATTTTCGGCCGTCTTTGTCTCATGGTAAAAGAGACATAAGTTTTCGAAATGGCTATATCCAGAAACTATATTTACAGAACTTCGGTATTTTTTTATTCAAAAAGAACATGAAAATGGAGTTTTTACATACTCGACATATTTAATTTTGTCAATTTTACTTAGATAGAACAAGAAATAAACATTTTTCACACCCGATACTTTTGCTTTCGTCCATGATTCCGAAATACATGGAAAATATAAAAATTGAGATTTTACGTACTCGACACATCTTGCTTAGCTCATACTACGAAAACAGAACAATAAAACATTGAGTTTTCATGCATGATTTGTCTGGTATGAATCAGTTATTATAAATCTTATTTAGTGTGTACAATCGCACCCAGGGACAATAAATAACGAATTACAGTATTTTTTTTTTTTGCCTCTGACGAATCATATCAAAACATTTAATTTCACCTTTGGTTGTATATGAAAAAAGAAATATGTATATTTTGATATTTCCGTTGTTACTTTGAATCATTTCTTGTAAGTGCATAGTGAGATTATATATTGTATAAGACGGTTTGATAAACCAATACGTCTACAGACTTATTAAATATTCACTTCTTATGGCCAGACAGCCTAAACAAGAACAATCAACATCAGAACAGACTTAGGCAAAACGGTAATGGCCAGATCAGACTTAGGTAGCAGTCATAGTCATAACAAATATAAGGAGAATGGTTATAATCTAGAAGCAGAGTAGAAACGATTCTATGACCAAGATGGCAAATGTTCTAAGTTTATTCTAAGTTCACTCCAACTTAAGTTAGACATAATCTCTCTCATGACTTCTGACCAAGTTAACTTTGATGAGAGGTTATGTCTGGTCTCAACCCAAATATATCACTAAAATGGACATATTTTGATAAAAAAAACTTGCCATACATACTTTTTTTTTACAATTTATACCCTAAAGTTGCATAATTAGCGGTAAACTATGCTCCAGTCTTATATTTTATCTTAACCATCGCCGTATCATGCCTGATAAGTCTGATTAAATTCATTGAATAATTTTTTTAAAAATCAAAATGATTTAGTTAAACATTTCAGACCAACGTATTTGTTGTTTTGTCGGAAGAAAATGGAAATTGCTTTTTCAGAAAGTTCCACACATTATTCTTGTAAAAAGCAGTAATCATCTTTTTGAAATCCTTTGAAAGAAGCAAATGGAATATATTTTTCAATTTTTGTCATTTATAGCGGCCAATAGAATACTATAAAAAAAACAATGAAATGGTATAGATTAAAAGCACATTAGACACATTTAGGGCAGAAACAAGCAAAGAAACATTGCTTTTATTGTTGCTCTTCATGTTAAAGTCACCAAGATACCGCACATTCTGTTAGGTTTTATTCTGAGAACAAAAAGACCTTCGGCATGTCATTTCAGATAATTTCAGTATTGTTAAAGTCAATTTGCATCAAAGCTTTAGGAAAGATGATCAAATATTTTTCTCATGTGGTCCCATGTTCAACTATGGTAGGTGGTGTTAGTCATGTTTTATTGGGGAAGTGGTCTGTCTGGTACCTCTGTATGCAGTCCCCATTAAGCTTTGTTTCATTTGCTTTGTTGTTTCAGAGGTTATTATTCGATTATGAATAATGTAGTTATAGGACAAAAGAATGATTTGAAAATGGTATCATAGCCCACAATGGACGCAATTGTTTAGCAAAAGCTCCAAATGAAATTTTAGGTAAAGTGAGGATATAGCAAGACCAAATCACATTTACTTCTTTAAAATTAATTTAGATGGATGTCATTTCGATTTAGGGTTGATTGATTGATTGAAAATTTTTTAACGTCTACTGAGCAATATTTCAGCTATATCAAGACGAGAACAAGTTTGTTAATAAACAATCATTTTAGGGTATGGAAAGGGTCATGGGACGGGAAACAATTTAGGATAGAGGAACCCCAAAAAGAAAATCCATTAACACCAAATGATGAACAGTGTTTAAAGAAATAATACTACCAATTGCAGTTAAAGACAGAACATAATGAATGAACATTCTAATTAGCTCTTTCAAAATTAAATCGAAACAGGTAGAGTTTAATTCACACTAGCAGATATGTTATGATTTTGATTGGCCATATTTATCTTATCACGATCTTGATAGGCTTAACACAAGTTTGTTAAGACAGTGTAAGATTTTAAATTGGTGTACAAAATAATTGATTTCAAGGACGATCAAGACCTAATAAGAGAATTTAAAATAAGGCCCACTTGATAAATACGTTCAGGAACGATCAATACGAGTAAAGTTTATTAAGATAAAAAAATATGAATATGATTTCTTTGCATGGAAATCTACAGCTTTTAAACGACCCCAAATTCTGTCTTTATGGGGCAGTAGCAAAAAAAAAAAAAAAAATTATAATAATAAAAATAAAATAAAATAAAAGTCCAAATATAAAACAAAATGTTAATTAGGTAATATTTTCACAACAGAGGCAGAAGAATTTGGTCTATGGACGAAGAGACTTTGCGAGTATAAAACCAGTCCATGTCATAAATCCTTTTGTAATGGTTGTACCGAGTAATGACCTCTTTCGGCTTGGTATTTCTGGCTGTTCTGTACCTACTTGTTTCAGTCTTTTGGCCTCCTGGTAGTGGTTTTCGCAATTTTAACTATAGACTTTAGGGTATGGAAAGGGTCATGGGACGGGAAACTATTTAGGAATGAGGAACCCCAAAAAGAAAATCCATTTCACCAAATGATGAACAGTGTTTAAAGAAATAATACTACCGATTGCAGTTAAAGACAGAACATAATGAATGAACATTCTAAATTAAATCGAAACAGGTAGAGTTTAATTCACACTAGCAGATATGTTATGATTTTGATTGGCCGTATTTATCTTATCACGATCTTGATAGGCTTAACACAAGTTTGTTAAGACAGTGTAAGATTTTAAATTTGTGTACAAAATAATTGATTTCAAGGACGATCAAGACCTAATAAGAGAATTTAAAATAAGGCTCACTTGATAGATACGTTCAGGAACGATGAATACGAGTAAAGTTTATTAAGATAAAAAAATATGAATATGATTTCTTTGCATGGAAATCTAAAGCTTTTAAACGACCCCAGATTCTGTCTTTATGGGGCAGTAGCAAAAAATTAATTATAATAATAAAAATAAAATAAAAAAAGTCCAAATATAAAACAAAATGTTAATTAGGTAATATTTTCACAACAGAGGCTATGGACGAAGAGACTTTGCGAGTATAAAACCAGTCCATGTCACAAATCCTTTTGAAATGGTTGTACCGAGTAATGACCTCTTTCGGCTTGGTTTTTCTGGCTGTTCTGTACCTACTTGTTTCAGTCTTTTGGCCTCCTGGTATTGGTTTTCGCAATTTTAACTATAGGCTCAGATGTAAACGGAGCAGGCTTATTCCACATTATTTGATTCAAATGCTGCTGATGAGAGGTTACTCCTTGAAACGCTTGTGATGCATAAGAAAATCAAATGTTATAATGCAACATGGTTATTTTTGCATTTTTAAGGAATATTTGCAACCCAAGCATGAAGGGAGCTGTGTAATGCGCATTTTTGATCAGCAATGATACAACTGATGTTATATGTGGTATATCTTATTTTCAAAGAATTAATTAATGTTATTTAAGACCTATCTAGTGTAATCTCTGACAAAGATAAGTTTTTGATATATCTAATCCATAAATAATTGGTTATATTCCCGACCCGCCAGTATTCAATTCCCTTGAATTTCATACAAAACAATATCTTCTGTTCTCATATAGGTGTTTCTTTTCTTTTTTAGGAGCATAGTCATATAACGTGATGTAAGGCGTAAAGAAAATCATTCAACGGAACAGCAAAAAACGAAACAAAATATCAACAGGATATTAATTGAAAGACAAAATCAGCTAAGGACAGAGCTTTGCATGAGGATGATATAATTTTAAACAGGAAGTGTACAAATTCTCTGTTTGAAGCTTAGAGAGAGCGAAGTATTAATACTAAAAGAAATCAAAATCGTTCCAATCACTACAAACAGCTACATTCTTTACGTAATAGGGGATATCGACAAAATATTCTGCTTGCATCCGTGAAATTAGCCATGAGATCTAGTGACCTGAAAGCTTTACACACATACTGGCCTATCATTGCTACTGCCGATGTCTAATGTAATATATGATGATTCTTGACCAAACTTCGGGAAGTTTTGAGTCTGATTTTTCTTCCGTAATGCGACAGTGTTTTACCAGCAGACTAGGCTCCTTGAACTAGCCGGCAGTTCTGCGACGAGCACCCCTTAACCCATCTTTCAAAATTACGTATTTTCATTTTCTCTCCTTTCAAGATTGAGGTTATGGAGTTAGAACTCTATCTGTATTTTCGTCCGTGCGAGACCTACAAAGGTAGTCAAGGACGTTAAACACCTCCCAGTCAGTCAATCTATCTGTATTGGGTTTTATTCGTATGTGTATGATACTTTAGGGAAACGGGACAGATAGAGGGGAGGTTTTAGTACCCATAAACTGGTTTAATCCTACCGCTGGCTTTTGCTAGTTCCGGTACGAAGTCCGGCTTACCCGAGTTCCTATCGTTACTTACGCTTGTCTTTTGTCTTGTTTGTGTTTTTCCTGTTTAGTTCCCTGGCAGATTGTGGCATGTGACATTGCAGATGTTTCTTGTTTTCACATCTTTTACAATATGTCAATATTACCTTTTGAAATGTAATCCAAACATAGAGAACTACTTAATTTGAGTAAATGGCAGTAATGCACAAAAAGTAAATATCCTTTTAATATGATAATGAATAAGTAATGAAAGAATATGGAGTAAATGCACATGAGACAAAGTCGTTATTAATGATTTTCAGCCATTGTAGATGTTTCATGTTATCCATTTTTTCACCTAATATAACAAAGCAATGGAACAACTATTTTATTATTGAAGTCTCCGTGAGGCTTTCAACAATACGCTATCCCCATACCTCATAGAAAGTTCAATGCGGCCCCCTATCACCGATTTGAGCGGAATGCACGGCTTAATGTCAAGCAACGATACATCCATGTATCTCATCTTGCTCATGGATGTGGGGTTGTCAACAAACATAAAATTACCTGGCAAAGTGTTATTACACGGCTGTCATACCTTGCTCGACAAAAAGACTCATAAAAGACAATCACAGGATATACTAATGAACAAAAGAAACGATCAACAGCAAATTTTGTAAATATTTAACAGCAAACAGAAATTCTTAATAATGAGGCGGTTCGTTTTTCTTGCTCGGGTTAGACCGTTTGCTTCCGGTGTATTCGGTTTTTCATTCGTTTCTATATTTGAGTTCATCCGGGTTAGCCCGGGATAGACCGTTTTTAAATGATAGGTGCATTCGGTTTAGAGATGGCGGATAAAGTTTCATTCGAATGACACTAAATGCAACAAGAATGATTATTATTCGTTTAAGTTGTTTTGGTGAATATACTTTGAGAATTTAACATCCAAACAAACATTTGTGAAGAACAAATGTCGGCGCATATTACAAATGGCATAATATAGATTTTGAATAAAACAAGTTTTTATGCTGTAGCAACTTTCGCCATAGGATAATAAGATTATTTGGTAAGTGTATAAAAATGAAAATAGCTAGCATATTGCGTCCTCCGAAAAAAAATCTAGCATGTCCATTGCAGAATGTAGGGCAATGTCCGCCATTTTTGTTTAACACCGCATCGTTCGTTTCTGTTCAATAAGTTGGGGCCGGGTTTGGTCGTCCAAGTGGTCGTCCTTAACCGGGTAAAGATGAAACGAATCGACCGAATTACCTTGACCGTGACCGAAGATGGATCGGGAATTATAAGAGACATTTTGTGACATAATATTAATTCTTATGAGCAAAAAAAAAAAACCTTTTGTCTATGAGATGTGGTTTTCTGCCAGAAAGTGAAATATTACTTTTCATAAAATCCGTGTATCGTTTCTTTTGTTGAATAGTATATAAACAACCGAAGGGCACTCATCGAGTCAATTGCGTTGAGGGTACGTCATTTATATAAAGTTCTTTAAAGAAGTATTTGACTTTATGTTTGCCACAGTTATTTCAATTCTGCAACTCCTATCTTATATATTTTGACTCAGGATTTTGTTTCAAGTCTAAAATTGATACCTTTCTTTCATGTCATTGCAAAATATGGTCCAAATATAGTTTACGTTTTGAATAGAATACAGGCCATGTCAATCAGACAAAATCATGAAATATTTGCTACCTCTTAAAAATGCAGATTCAACAAATTTCGAAAAAAATAGACTTACCTGCTTTCTCTATACTTATAACACAAATACATAGTAGAAACAGACAAGTCATCGCTCTTTGTATATAATATGTTTTTCCAAATATTGACAATTCTTTTTTACTAAAGCATAAAATATTTTGAATCTCTAAAAAGTTTGCTTGCCGTATTACCTTAACTTTGATATAAACAAAGATCAACAAATAATGAGTAAGGCGGCATACTAAAACAAAGTGTTTTTGTTTAAATCAACAGAAATTCTCCCATAATAAAAAAACACTTGTGAACAAATACGTTCTTATTATTTTGTAACCAAAATATTTCCAAATACGTTCAGTAGGTTGGGGGCTCTGGTGATAACATCATTAGAGTAGGTGATCCATTGCTAATATAGTAATAAAACCACCCATTCATTCACACTTTTCTCTTTGTGTTTAAAATTTTGTATAGGTCATTTTCTAATACATCAATTTTATTGACTGAGCCAATGATATTAGACCATTCAATTACATACTGACTAATTTTTATCGTGTGAAACCATATCCATATTTTTTATTCAGACCTTTGTAATCAATTATAAGTAGTCTTATAAAAATACCTCCTATGATGAAGGCATTCTTTAAATGGAAATGAATATATTTATACTTTCTTTGTACTTAGTTTATCGTAAGAAGTCATGCAATGATAAAGATTCTTTTGTTAAGATTTTTTTGGTAATGAGTACTTCTGGATTTGGATTGTTGATGTCCATATTATTTGATTCGAATACTGCTGTTTAGATGTTACTCCTTAAAACACTTGTACAGCAGAACTCAATCTACTGTTTATTATGCAACTTGAGTATTTTTGTATTTTTAGACCAAGATTATTGAAGATATCACTACATGTCTTATTAACCAGAGGATTTCAAAACTTAAACAAACGTTTTTCTCTCCTTTGTTCCTTCGGTATTCTACTGCCGTTGTTTCATATAAGGATTCTGAATTTCAATGATGATATTTTCTTCAAAACTCTAATTTTTCTAGGATTCATACTGTGCTTTAGCTTTGTGGCATTCTTCTTATTTTTTGTTTACTTGTCTTGTCTTTGTAAGGTTGTGTTTAATATGAAAGGCCGTGTCTTTTAATTTCTCCTTTTGCTTCGGTATTCCGTTGCTGATGTATTTTGGCTTTGACCGATGGTTCACACGACGGATGCATTTATCCAGCAAGAACTTTTTAACTTTTTAATGAATTTGACTTGAAAGATCCTTGGAGTAATTTTTAAAACATAATAGTAAACAAACTAATTGTAGTCATTATTTTCACTTTAAGCAAAATGGGGGTAATAACAAAATTACCGAAGTCAAAATCTATGAGGCAAAACACAAAAGCACGTGAAAAATTGTTGAACGCAATGTTCCAGACTACAGAATGTATTTTTGTCGGGTACAATTCCAAAATAAATCTTTTACCTTTAAGAATATGACAAAGTGCCCTCGACCAATGAAATACAAAAAATCCATGTCTCTTATTTATGAAGAGCCCCCTGTTTTCATGTTCTTACTTACGGATTATCTATTGTATACTTTATGCCTTACACAATGCACTAAACACCTGACCAAACTCAACACAATACACCAGAATGTATAGCTTCAAATTAATAAACAATCAATATATTTGCTATAACCCTGTACATATATTTCTTTTGTCAAGCAAAATTACTGAAGAATTTCTTTTCATAATAATGATAATGTTGAAAATAAAAATGCATTATAGTATCCTAGAATCTCTTGAAATCTTAAATTTTTCCAATATAGCTTTTCTCCAAATATGTTGAAACAATGTAGCTCAGAATCACAACTGCATATCACCACCATCCAAATATTGTAAATCAAGTAAACCATCCGTACAAAAATACTTATTTTGTCTCAACACGTACTATTAAAATCCATGCATGCATGCACATATCTATACAAACTTCACATGACCAGTACAGGTGGTCACATCATGTCAATAGATCTAATTAATTAATGCTTGGTTACCTAGGCATGACAAAATGTTGATTCTACTAATTAAGTACTTATCAAAGAAAAAATACATTTTAAAGTCTCGCAACTTTGTCATAATTCTTAATAATCCCCTCCTTCGCGTGAAGACGGGGATTATCATGTTCTTACATATATTAAGAGTTGCAAAAGATTTAAAGTTTAACAGTAATCAAGCTTTTTAAAAATCAATGTGTTCTATGTTTGCGTCCATTCAAACAAGGTAAAAAATGTTGTTACGTAGAAGATGTAACAGTATTAAAATTCAGTAAATTTACCAAAATTGATTTAAAAAAAATCTGATCTGATAACAGAAAATGTCTGTTTTCATTCAAAGATATAAAAAACCTGTGCTTGTAAAGAAGACTTCTAAACAACAAGTTGTCCAAGAAAATTAATGGAAATTTATAAAAGATGGAATTAAATATGATTTATTATTATATAATATGATAAATCACAGTGGCGGATCCAGACTTTCTGCTAAGGGGGGGCCCGACCAATATTTTTTTCAAAAGGGGGGCCCGCAACCCAATTTTTTTAAAAACCCCTAGGAATTTTAAATATTTTCCGACCTAAGGGGGGGCCCGGGCCCCCCCCCTAAATCCGCCACTGAATCAGTCCCAATATGGCAAATGTTTCTCGTACTCTAAACAAGTTTTAAAAGTATAGCTGCTTGATGTAGTTCCAATTTAATGGATTTTTAAGGTGACTTCAAGCTGAAGAACAACAATAGAAGCGTTGTTCCAGTGATTAATTTTACAATGCATTTGTAGAGACTTTGTCTCGTCTGCATTTACTCCATATCCTTTCAATGGTTATTTTAGAAAGTCCAACACATTCTAACAGAAGGATTTTTGGTATGATACACCAAATAAATTGGTCTAATTTACAAAAATGCAATCATTTTTTTTTCGAAATCCGATGTGTGTAAATGTTTCCTCTAATTAAACCAAATTATAAAGGTATAATTTAAAAAATTCCAGACTTGGATGAAAGTTTTAGAAGTTTATCAAACAGGAATCATACTTTGGACTTTTAATTGTTCAGAATTGTATAAGAAGCCAAAAAATACCATTAAATTGCTTAAATATATACAATGGATTTAGAGCTTTATTAATCAGCTGAGAAGTGTTTACATGTAAATGCAGTTATAACCCTCTTTCCCTAATCATTTCGTGTTCTGCGCATATTTTGCATTGTTTGAGTTATTTGTTCTGTATAAGCTTTTACACGTTTTTCGGTTAATGGACTTCCAAATGTTTTGATTTGATCTGCACTGATGAGACATGAAATGTGCATATGCAGAGAATAAATTAACAGTAACTTCGGTATTTTGTTATTTATTATCACTGGGCCGATGCCATTGCTGGTGGACTGGTAGTCCTATAGGGTATTCACCAACCAAGTAGTCAGTACTTCGATGCTGACACGAAATCAGATTTCATTGAAACTTGCAATACAATTATCTTAATTTTACAAAATTGTGTTCAAAACTAAGGACTATCACCTTCATGCATAGCTCTGTCCTTAGCTAAATTTTGGCTTTTCTATTTAGATCGTTTTGGTGTTATTTATTCTCTATCAGCTTCTACACTTTTTTCGGTAAATGGTTTTCCAAATGTTTTGATTTGATCTGCACTGATGACACATAATTTGTCGAAATGCACATATGCCAAAAACATTAACAGTTACTTCGGTATTTTGTTATTTATACAGAGATTACATAGAGATAATAAAACGTTGCAGTCACCTAAATTGGTTATTGATTGAAGTTACAGAATTTTAGTTTTCATAACGAGAAAGAATTGTATATCGATGGATATCAACTAGAGTTGTGTAATTTCAAAATATAATAAACGAGCCTTTGGCGAGATTATTATATTTGAAATTACATAACGAGAGTTGATATCCAGCGATATACAATTCTTTTGAGTTGTTAAAACTATTTCTCTTATGATACAGTGAATTTTTAGTGCCGGACTGCTGTTTTTGATTCAAATAACAATACCGTTGCTAGGTAATGTTTATCACGGCCAACGAGAATCAAAGTTGTCTAATAAAAACGTCAAAAAATTAATAGCACATAACACATGATGTGTTATTACTTGGCGCTTAACCAATGAAATTCCTGTAAAAGCGATTCAACAATTGCATATCTAACTCCAGCTTAAAAGTCTCGTTGTAAACCTTAAATAACTATTTGTGCAAGGAATAGATAATAAGCGTGCATCATAAGAGAACAGAAAATAGCAAACTGTCCTAAATGTGTAAATATTGTACACAAAAAGCAATAAATCAGCTTTCTGTATGATTATATAAAACCATACAGGTGCCAAATTTTGTCTCTGGTACGGTGTAGGTGTCTTAAAAGATTTCTTATATTTGAGTTGAGATTTCTTTCTACAGTTAATGTAGAAAAGATAACAGGAAACATCTACAATGACCAAATACCACAATCACATGTCCAAATACACCAGGGAACCGCACAAGAAAAACTACAAAATGACAAAAGACAAACATGGACATCGATATGATCTCGGGATAGCCGGATTTGGTACCGGTAGGCTTAAACCGGTTTATTGGTACCCAAACCTACCCTTTTCTCTATCCCGTTTCCCTATGGTATAATAAACGTACAAATAAAACCCAATACAGGCAGACTACTAACTCCAAGACCATAATCTTGAGAAAGAAAGAATAAGACAAAACGTAATTTAGAAAGGTGGGTCGAAGAGTACTCGCCGCTAAACTGCCGCCTAGTTCAAGGAGCCTAGTCTGCAGGTAAAACACTGTCACACTACGGAATTAAAATCAAAACTCCCCGAAGGGTTTGGTAAAGAATCATCATAGATTTCAGTAGACATCGGCAGTATCAATGAGAGGCCACTATACCTGTAATATCTTCAGGTCATTGGATCCCGGAATCATGAAGAATATCCTGTCAATATCCTCTATTACGTAAAGAATGTAAGATACGTCTCAGTTTTTCTGGATTTTTTTATCAGTTTTTGACATTTTTAAACAACATTTCCATAAAAACGATTGTGAGAAATGCCCTTAGCAATAAGCTGTTTGCGAGTAGCATCATATTTCGAAATCAAATCTTCATATCTTCTAGAAAACTTCTTAAATGTGTTTATTAATTTATGAATCTGTAACGTTGTTGTAAAAGTTTGGATGTGATAGTAGGGTTACGTTCATTAAAGTCGTCAAGAGTTGAACAGACGCGTGGGAATCGTACTTGTTGAGATATATACACCCCGTATGATGGAGCTACAGGAACGTCGCCATCAAGAAAAGGTAAATTAGTAATAGTGAAATCAAAATCATCCCTTTTATCATAAATTTTAATTTTAATTTTACCAAAGTCAACGATGATAGTTAGATCAAGAAATGGACAGTATTAAGAATCATTGTTTGCTTTATTAAGTTTCAGTTCTCGTGGATATACGAGGTCGACATAGTCTAAAAACTGGGGATTGTCAATAGTAAGAATATCGTCGATGTACCTGCTGTTATCGTTGAAAATTGAATTGAGTTGATCATGTTTTGTACGGTTCCATTCTGAAGTTTTATCATAAAGTCCCGTTCTTAACAGAACAGAAAAAGGTCTGCAATGAGAGGTGCACCGTTTGTACCTATGGGAATTCCAATGACCTGTTGATAAACGATGTTGCCAGAACGAACAAAAATATTGTCCAGCAAAAAAATCAGTGCTTAATCATGTCATCGCAAGTCAAAGAACTATGATTTTTGTAGGTGATATTAGAGAAGAATCCTTGCTTTTTATTTCAACAAATAGACTGCAGACCAGAAAATTTGAAGGACCATTTAATAAGTTGTCCTAATTTTCATTTAATCAATATATGTGAAAGGGTTGTATAAAAGTGTAGAAAAATCATAACTGTCAATAGACGAAACTTGTCTTTTTATTGATTTTAATTTATCTTAGGCCCCCGTCACACTGGGACAAAGACCAACAAGTTCTTAGTACGTCCTTAAAACTTTCTGGAACGTAGTGAAAGCGGGATAAGAATATAGCTTTAAAGTTTTTACAACGACTACTCTACGTAAGTGTTAAGATCGCGATACGTCTTTAAAGTATATGACGAAGTTCCTTGTAGGTCTATCAAGTCCTTACTACGTTTCTTCTCCGTTCATCACGTCTTTACTACTTTCAAACTACGTCTTTGCTACGACTCCACTGCGACCACCCAGTTTCAAGTAGGTCTCCAATACGTTTCTAAAGAGTTTTTACTAGAGACAATAAAAACAGAAATCATAGTCAACTTGAGGGGTCGAGGTTATTTTTTGTAATATTTTATCCCAAACGTTACCGATGTAAAAAAAACAAAAAACAAGTGTATACTAAAATGACAAAGTATCGGACAAACATGTTTTATTTCAATTTTAATATTGGAATTTTACCAGTTTTAGGAGCGGTCTGGTTGGCTCGGCAACATTGACTTCAATTATTTAATGCCCTCATTCTTCAGTATCTCCACTTGAAATTTTACTCGATACTGCTGACGAACCGGACGTTTCGGTTTTTGATTTATGGCCCTGTCACACTATAACGTTCTAGCCACTGTTCGAAAACTTCGAACATTTTAGTAAAAACGATAGCACTTGCTGGAGAATTTGCAGAAATTCTCTTGTTGGACGCATTCTTACATCAGACTAATGATTTTCAATACACGAGAAACTAATGACTTATATGCAGCATGTAAAAAGCATAACAGGACATACCATTATAAAACATTTTAGTAGCATACTTTAAGTATGCGGAACGCTTGTACAACGGGCGTCTAACGAACAGTCGAACGCATGCATGGGTGAAAGACCATATTTTGATGCTCTTTCTTCAGATCAGTTTATTTTTACAAGTAAAATCAAACGATGTTAAAATATAAGTGAAACCGAAAGATGTGCAAAATTACAGGATAGGTAACACCAAAGAAAAAACAAATTTTATTTCAAATCATCTCAGTCAATGTGATACTGAAACAAAGCATTGATTTACATTCTGTTGCATGATTTTTTTTAACTTGTTCATAAACCAGTCATTTATAACACAAACATTGGCTGATACATTTTACTGTACTTGTTATATACAAGGAATCATGTGTTCGTTTATACACGTTTTTAACAGCAAGCGATAAGCGTGTGTATAACATACCAAAGTGTGCATATTGTATTTATCAACCAAATATTTGCAAACATTGCAAATTTCAAGTTGAGCATTTTAAAAAAATTTCGACCCATTCTGTAACTTATAAAAGAACATGCCTCGCAATGTTAAAAAGTGAAACCATCACTTTTCGTCGGAAATAAATGGAAAAAATCTATAGATGGTTCAGTATTGGTAGTTTGGTTAAGAATTGAACTATTCCATATTCTCTTTTGTACATGTGCCAATGGTACTTGATTGCAGTGAATTGAAGGGCACCATCTTAAAATATTGTTCTTGGAAAGCATTATCTTTATAAAAAAAAAATAATAAGATGCCACATTTAAACTTCATGGAGGTTCTTCGAAATGTTAGCATTGCCGAAAATAAATTTTTAGAACACGTTTAAATACTTTATAGTACATATTGAGAACTGGAATCAAATGTCCGTCTTATCATGAAACTACAATTTACTTAAAAAATACTATAAAGCAATAAAATGTCTAGGCTTTGAATGTTATTCTGAAATATATAATGAAATTCAGATATTTGGCAGCGGAGGTTGCATTAAGGAATATTTGAGACTTTCTACGCAGTTTTCCTAACAAAAACGCCAGATCTTTTTATAAAATTTTGAAAAAGGTCACATGTGTGGAGGATCCTTTGTTGCCAAGTTTTTGGTGAAAAATAGATCACAGATTTTTCATCATGAAGAAATCGAATGAAGCTGTAATTTCAGCAACCTTTTTGTACTGCCAATCAACACTATGATCATTATGATCTCATATTAAGGTCTCCACGATTCCATGTAGCAGATTAGCAATTTAATTTCTATGAATCAGGTAAGCAGTTTATTGCTTATACATGTCGATACGGTACAAAAGTACCTCATGAGTGAGTTCTGAACGGAATTTCAAAATAAGGATTGTTTGTGTTAACTATAGATTGACACTTTTCTTTTTTTTTCTTGAGTAAAATAGTACATTATTTCTTTCATACTGCAATTTTAATGAAAATTTAATTTGTGGAATCTTTGCGGTTACCAAATGTCATATAAATTAAATCTTTGGAGTTTTTAAATACGAAATTAAATTAAGTTTTAAAATGCACGAATGTGAATATGACTTTATATGTATAACTACACTGATAGGTGTTGAATGAAAAAAATACTTTAAAAGAAAGTCTCAATTACTAAGCACATGTCGAATAAATAAATACCAAAGTCACTGTGAATTTATTTTCTGCATATGCGCATTTCGACAACTTCTGTCTCTTCAGTGCAGATAAAATCTAAACGTTTGGAAGACCATTTACTCGAAGATCTTCAAAAACTGATAAATAACAAATACACAATATGATCTAAATGTAAAGCCAAAATTATCCAAGGACTGGGCTTTGCATGAGGGAGGTACTCCTTAGTTTTCACCAAAATTTACAAAAATTTAAATATTGCAAGGTTCCAAATAAAATCGGCTTTCGGGTCAGCACCGAAGTACAAATGTATTGACTACTAGGCTAGTGAATACCCTCGGGGACTAACAGTCCACCAGCAGTGGCATCGACCCAGTAATAACAAATGACTAAATACCGAAGTCATGGTGAATTTATTTTCTGCATATACGCATATGTGCATTTCGAAAATATATGTGAAAATACATGTAACATGTCAAAAACCTAGTAAAAACGTACTACAAACGGCGTAAAACCGGTAGAACGTATTATTAACCTAGTAGAAACTCGATGGACGTATTACAGAAGCATTAACAACATACAAACTTTATTGAAAAAACCTTTATATGAAATCGTAGTGAAAACTATTAAAAACGTGCAACGGTTGTATTGCAAACTTTCAGGAGGTAGTAAGAACGTAGCAAGGATGGTAGAGAATTTCATCCCGTCTGCGCCAAGTCCTTGAAGTTTTTGGCACGTTCATTCTACCACGCAGTTCTCAATACGTTCGTAGTAGGTCTGTACTACGTTTTGTCACCATCACATTCTCACCACGTTTGTTTTGAACATGCTCAAAATTATTCCACGTCTTTCACGTCCTTGAAGTTCGTACTGCGTTCAATTAAGTTTGCACTACGATCATTCAAGTTCCTATCACGCCTTTACTACGTTCAGCAGGTTCTTGCCACGTTCATTTGATTTTTTAGGACTTCATGAGAACGTAGTAAGAACTTTATCCAGTGTGACGGGGGTTTAAAACTTCGATGGAATTTTTTACACTCAAAAAATAATTTACAGTTTTGATAAGTTTTTTCACAGTATTTGATAACTGACTTTTTAATACAGGTGAATGCACTGGTTAAATGGATGGATGAATGAGTGGTAGAACAATTACTTGATGCCGAAATAAAACGATGTTTGTAGGGATTTTTGTGAAGCTTAGGAACCCAGTACATAGTAGGCAAGGTGTTATCTTTAGGTGGAACTTGGAGCAATTCTGTATCGTTGTGGTGCTGTTTGGTTAATGATTTTTCGTCAAAATTAGTACGTTTGAAAGTGTTAGACTTTGCCAATTCAATTTGTTGGACATCGATATAGTATTTTTTTCAAATAATAGAAACGTTGTTAGAGGCTTTGTCAACTGGTACTAACACATATTTATTACTAAGATCTCTTAATTTTAACTAACAGGGTGGAAAAACGCCTTTTTTGCTAATTAAGCTAGGGTATGTTACCCACCACTTCAGTTCATCTCTACAGAAGTTTTACGGTCGACATCACGGTATTGCAGACTGCTATAGGATATCTGTTTCACAGTACAACAAATGTTACAGCTAAGTTTGTTTTCCTCTATCGGAATTTGACTTTTCCTGTACAACACGGCGGTTGTTTATAAGAAGCAGGAGATGCTTGCTCTACCGGTGCACCTGATCTTAGCATAGTTTTTATTCGGTCCATGGTGTTCATCTTTGTGTGTGTGTGTCTGTCTTCATTTTTTCTTTTCTCTGCTGTTCTTATGATATGTATTTGTTTCTTTGCTTTTCCGATGTTGCCATTGTCCTTGGATTATTCGTTTTAGACTGACGGTTCCTTTAAAAATTCTTATATTTTGCGATGTTATCTTATATCAATTCATACACTATAGAATAAAAGTTCAGGGAATTTTTGTTGCTTCGTCAGTTTGACGTAAACACCTCTTGTAGTTTTGATGTAGGTTTGATTTTAATGAAATTGTAGAATCCAGTAGATTTTAACAAAGACCTAAGGATTGTTCATTTGTTCACTATCAGATATCACTCATCTACCGGTTTATAGTCTTCCAAATATTTTGAATGATCTGCTATGAAGAGACTTTAGTTTTTAGTTGAGCGGCTAATTAACCAAAAGTCGCTTATTTAAAAAGTTTAAATGACCCAAATACCCTATTCGATTTCTCAGTCGTTTTGGATAGCTTGATTATTATATTTTTGAAATATGTCTGTCGTAAAAATGAAATGTGGTAAAAACAATGTGATAATTGCAATTGAATGACAGGACCCTAAACGGAATAACAACACCCCAGCTAATCGAGCTTGTTACCTAAAAAACGAAATCTTAGCTACAAATGGAATTATTACTTGAAAGAGAAATAATTGCTCAAACTTTTTCCACGTTATAGATCATTCTTCGAATTTCCATTCTATTTTAATTGAGGATTGAAAAATACCCATAAAATCAATAAAAAAATCAGCGTTTTTCTCTTATTTAACACAAAATAAACAATTACATTGTGCAGTCATTGTTTTAACTTAAACTGTAAGCCCTATTTAACAAGTTCGATGGTAATTTTTTCTCAAAGCATTAACCAGCTATGTTTTAAATGCATTTAAATTGTGCAAAATTAGAAAATGCATTCCGTCATAATTTCGTAGTCAGTACGTCAAACAGTCTATTTTTAAATTTATCGATCAAATTGATTTAGTTGATTAACAATATCTTAGTTTCTAAACATATCCATTGTTAGATTTTGCTGCTTTAAGTTTAAATTTATCGATACACAATGTATTCAAGGTAAATCGTACGTAATCTTGGGGCAAAATTTACGATTTAATGCAAGGTGTGTTTGACTAGTATAAGTAAAAGGTGCGTGTGATTAGTATTGTTAATAGTTCGTAAAAAGTCTAAATAAATATATATTGAGCGCAGTCTAACAGATTAGTAGGGAAACTTAGTTCGTTTTTACATTGGACGTTGACAAATATTTATGATTATTTTATTATATTGATTTTATTTTGTTTTGTGTCTTTTTTATTTCTCCATTTCTCCTTTTTTTAGGGTTTAATTCTTTTGCTTTTTTAATTTCTTTTTTGGGATGGATATTTCTTTTGTTTTTCATTATGCTTTTTTTTTGTTTTTTGTTTTGTTTTTTGTTTTGTTTTATGTTTTTTTTGTTTTCTTTTTGTTTGTTTTTTTTTTTTTTTGCTTTGGGGATGTTTGTTTTGTTTTTGTTTTGAGTTTCTTTTTCGGGGAGTGTTTACATCATAGGTAATGCCAATATACAGGAAGCAAATATGGTATGATTTTTACGCTTTTAAAACCTGATTGTATAGCATATGACTGTGGTTTTCAAATCAGCATAAGACGACAAATTCAAAACTGTTTAAGATAAAAGCAAATGAGGGTACTAACAAAATTACTTAAAAGAATTGTCAAGAGTCGAAATGCAAATGACATACAAAAAGAACAAATTAGGTTCAAAACCACTAGAAAATTGTGACTTCTTGTATGTCTTTTCATTTATAAAACGAGTTTCCGTAAAATCATGTTTGCACTGAACAAAGGTTCTAGATGATGTACGGATTGAGCTTGATCAAACTACTGAAAAAGCATTTCTACAGTTAATATCCCTTCAGTGCAATCAAATGTAGAACATATAACCATTTGTAATTCCATAACCAACTAAGGATAGTGTTTTGCAGAAAGACACGCTGATTTGATGAAACTAATAAATAGCTTTGCAACACATATAATAATTATGATCAGATGATGAATGTCTCCATAAAAATAAATTCTAATACAAGACAATATTGAAGATAAGGGGATAACTTCCATGAGTGAGAATTTCCGTCTTTTTACGAGTAAAGCGAGGGTAGAATCCATAGAATTTTTCACAATATAGTGGACGATTAAAAGAATCTAACACCAGAAAAGTGCGTGATAAGGGGATCTCAGACACCAAAGAGTAAGATTTCTTGTCTAGGACGAAGCTTGCCAGGTCCGAGATTATTGAATTCTTACCCGAGGGCCTCCATGAAAAGTTAACAAGTTCAAAGTGAGTCACTCTCCCTAAATTAAACATGTTCTTGCTTATTTCCTTACTTAGTGAAATATTGTGTGATTGCAATCAACACCAGTGTACATACAGAGCGAATGTCCGTCGATTTTTGTTGCAAATCAACCTATCCATCCTTTTTAGCTTTTGGGAAAAAAGGGGGGATTTTCTGCATTAAATATTTTTAAATAAGAAAACAATAAAGATTAAGTAATAGAGTAAATTGCAAGAAATAAATAAAACACAGTCATACTTAGATTTTTAACAAATAATTTATATTTTTATGTGTTGTCTAAATATCCGACTTACACCATGCCAGGCTATGTGCTATACGTACGTGCTAACACAGGTTGATTTACGAACTTTACCGCTTACTAAAAACTGTTTCCGTTTTATTTAGATTAAATTTAACTCATTTGAATTGCACAATCAGGAATAAAAATATTTATTGAGATGTTTAAGCTTAAAACACAGCTCTTTAGTGTGAGCATCAAATTAATGTCAATTAATGTTATAAGTGACGTCACAAATTTTGACAAAATGTCTTTTAATATTTACATTTGCTAGGTAATAAAATAATTTTCTATTTCATCAAATTTTTATGCCTGGAAATGCTGAAAATCAGAATATTATAAATTCTTCCCCTTTTTACTGATTGTCCTTTGACCCCTAATTTCTCCCTCTTTCTACCACATTTGATTTTTACGACAAACATTTGTCAAATGTACATGACCTAAGCTTTTCAAAAAGATATAGATATCGAATAGGGTATGTGGGTCATTTAAATCTGAAAAATTCTGGTCTCTGCCGCTCTACTATTTCGACAGGGCTATTTTTATGATCTAAATTTACAATAACTTAAAGAATAAGTTTTTATTTTCACTATGGTTCATACGAAACAGAACACGATTTCAATTTTCTGACATGTGGTATACGTCTTCAGCATTTTGTTATGAAGAGATTTTATTTTGTTGTAGATTTGTTGAATATTGTCTTTGCAGGCACTATTAACTGTTAGAATTCTGTTCCATCGTTAACACATTTTCTGAAAAAGTCTCAGATTAAATATTGTTTCTAGGTTTTAGCTTACAGTCAAAAAGTTGTGTATATTTCAGTACAAAACATACATCTGAATATTTAGAATCCAAAATTATGAATCTAATTCTAATTTTAGTTTTAAGAATACAAGTCTGTTCGATAAGTAATTACCCTCACTTGGTAAACTTCCTTAAACTCTATTTAAAAATAGCAAATTCTTCTGAACAACCATACTTTTTTAAAATTCTTCCGTCCAGCCATTCTTTTGGAAATTTCTGTCAATGGCAAGATGCAGACAGTGTGACAAAAAAAACCAATAACTTTCCTGAAATATTTTTTTTCAAATTTTGGGTAAATTTCTGAAACTGTGAAGGATCACCAGTTTTCATTCAAACTGTTTACACTAAATTTGTTCTGGTTTAAACAAACATTTCTTTCATATATTTTCACTTACCAAAGTCACATAGCTATAATTTATCGTATTGTAAATATTTTTTTATTTCAATTTTGATATATTTCTTAAAAATCTTTTTGAAAACTTTCTAATTCTAACGAGGAAATAAACTCGTATCCGTTTCAATTAAGACAATAATTTTCATTTATTGGCGTTTGAAATTTTTATTTAAGTATTCTTCATTTGGCAAGGGAAATGTCAAAAACCACTTACTTTGGTAAGCGTGTGCAGCATACTGAAATTTACTTTTTTTATGCAACTTGGGTATATTTTGTATTTTGTGAAATTGTCGAAGCAAAACCCATTTTGAAGTCATTTAATTCAGACAACACAATTTTACGATTTTGATTTTGATGTGTATTTATTACAATCTTGGTAAATTCAAGAGCAAGTTATATTTTAGAAAACCTGTTCGTAAAAAATGGTAACCACAAAATAATTAGAATTCAAAACGAAAACAAAGATTTTGGGGTAAGTCTGGTGATGCGTTTGGTACTGTATTCATCATTGTTTTTTCCACTTTTTTCATCGGTTGATTCAATGCTTGTATATTGCTATAAACTTGCAGGAAGTAAATTTTTATATTTTCATTTAATACTCTGTACATGTAATAAATTAGTAAAAATGACAGACAAAATAATTACAGTCCATGTTGTATATCATTAGTCATTCATATATCATTTGATTTTCCCTGAAAATCCATTTCTTGTTGTTTTCATTGTCATCTTCTAATTTCTAAACCAATGTATTGCAAAACAATATTTTATAGAGTTGCTAAATAAACATTGTAAACAATTTTGAAAATATACAATCATTTTTCATTAACATTAATTTAGATTTAAGAGATCACATCGGGAATATATATCATTAATGTATACAGCATCAAATAAATGAAGTTGTTTACAAGCTTTCTAGTCAAGATCTAACTCATCATCGTAAATACCCGAATCTAGTCGAAATAACCTAGCTTGAGATAATCTCTGTTGAATGCCGTTGTTCAAATAGTTCTCGATGCTGTCAGTATACATCGGTTGGACTTTAGGGTTGGTAAAAAATGACGGCAGTTTCCTGTCTCTAAATACCGCTGACAATACTGGGAAGTCTTCTGTTTTTAGGTTAAGTCTTGGGTTATCATGTTCATTCGTATCAGATGAAACTGATAATTTAACAGTAGATAGATTGCTCGGGAGTTCATTCTCGTTGATAATTTCAATTTGAGATTCATGTCTGGAAATATTCTGTTTTTTTGGTTTAAAACTTGGAAGAGTAATCTTGATTGGTTTTATTCGTTTACAAATACAACCATACTTTTTATATAAGCACACAAACAGAATTATAATTAGTATGATTAGGAGCATTAGTCCAAGTACACCTAGAAGGTAATACAGCCATGTAAGGTCGGTTGGTGGATCTGGTTCTCCTGGTTCAACTGAAACATACGAAATGCTAGATACACAAATTGATAAAGGAATAAAAGTCAAGTCAATAGTCGTATCTGATAAGCAGTTGATGATATAAATTGTGTATTTGTTCTTTTTACTTTTTTGGCTTTAGTTTATCAGCTCTTCGCGGGGTTTAAATGAAAACCCTTTGTTTTCTTTTACTTTCATAAAATTCTTTTCATAAATTCAACATTATATTTTAACTGGCTGTGTGACGGGTGCCATGCGTGGAGCAGATCAGGCTTACCCTTCCGGAGCACCTGATGATACCTCAGTTTTTATAGGGTTCACACTGCTAGTGCTTTAGTTTTGTGAAGTACTAGTTCTTTTTTGTTTATTTGTTTTGTCTTTGTCATACTTTCTCAATTCCTTAACTGATTTTGGCTTTTCATTTAGATTATATTGGTTATTTGTTCTCTATCAGTTTTTAACATCTTTGAGTTTATGGTCTTCCAAACGTTTAGATTTTATCTGCACTGAAGAGACACAAGTTGTCGAAATGCGCATATGCAGAACTTAAATTCACAGTAACTTCGGTATTTAGTTATTCGTGTTGCTGAGAATTGTCGTGATTATGGATTTATGATTTTAGAATTTCCCCTTTCCTCGTTCTTGCTTCGGTATTCGTTTGCCGATGTATTTGAACTACCACCTGTGTTTTTTATTATTTGTAATTTGTATCCTTATATAAATGACAAAAAAACAACAAAAAAAAACAAAAACAAAAACAAAAACAAAACAAAACAGATGGAAAATAATGTCGGGTGTATTAAAACCTTGTAAAACGCATAGAATCAACATTCGTTTGTGTTATTGTTTTCTTTTATGTGTAGAAAATATTTTCACGAACACTTGTACAGACTTTCTGCTGTTTATCCTAATGTCATATGCTTGACGATAACAATTTTTCCATAAGATGGCTGTTTCACCGTGTAAAGGAGACCACAGAAGGCGGGATGACGTGAGACTTTCTTACATTGGTATGTACATTTCAGCGTTGCAATTTGCAACAATACTGGACGTCACAGTGAAAAACAAGTTTTGCTTCTAGTCAGTTTGACCGTTGCATTTTACGGAAGAAATATGTTCTTTCATTCGACCTTAATTAAAAATCAGTATTTCCTTCATTTGTGTGCTGGGTTATACGTATTTCATCTTCTTTGGTCTATTCTCCACTAGGTAAAAGATGAAATTTACTAACAATCCTGGAAGAAATTCCTGATCTTTTAAATGGTCTTGTATATTATTTTTATCTGGTCCAAAGGTGGAAGAAAATTTTTGAAATACGTTATCTTTACATCGACAAACAAATACCGAACCAAACAAAACGAAAGGATGAAATCCAAAAATCCAAAATCCAAAAACATGACAATTCATATTTAACACAAATGTAGATAACCTTACAAGTACAGAACAAATGAACAAAAATAGACCAGAATAGAACGCCACAAAACTAAAACACACAAGCAGTGTGAACTCCCATAAAAAAGACTGGAGGTATCATTAGATTCTCCAGAAGGGTATGCACTATTTACTCTACACGTAGCATCTAATAGTTACACTTCCAATAGAAAAGTTTGTTTTGTCACAGTCGGAGTTTTCACTTTGGTAATGAAATGTAGATCTACTCAAAGATGTCTATTCTCATTAAACGACCATTAAACTTCTGCAATGAAAATTGCAACGGTGTATCAACATGATGTATAAATGCTTGAGACAGTAATCTCGCCTTGTTTTCTAGAAGCGCTGAAGAAACTACAGACACAACAATAGCGAATGAGTTGTTAAATATAGACGCCATATACCGAAGATATGGGAATATTATTGCTCAAAAATGGGAAGATCACTATTGGAAAGTGGAAAATCATAACGTGTGTCGTAAGGTTTTGCTTTCAGACGTTCAGAGTTATCAAAATAGTGCTGAAAGTCCAAGTATGATGCTAATGATGGTTTATCAGTGATCTCTTTAATTTGGAGTTCATTTGGGTATAATAGATAATAGAAAGAAGGTCATTTATGGAACTGAAATTAAAGGACTTGGCTAGCTTATGGTCCCTTTTCTAAAAATAAAGAAACAAATCGGCTAGACGTCGTGGTACACAATTTGTCCCCACAAGTATCCCTATTGTTTGCCGGAAAACTTGTGCTCTAAATTTTACAAATACATGTATGGTATCTCTTTATAAATTCCAGCATTGCGATGACATCTTCCTCTATATAGTTTTGGTTAATTACAATTGTTGTTTGAAGTTTTGGTTTTGGTGTTAAGCTTCTGTTATTACGCCTTGTCTGCTCTGCTGTACTTCCTATATAATGAAAGCTAACTCGGAAATGCAGGACTTACCAGGAGATCGATCGGGACATGTAACTGAAAGATCAAAAGAACACGCACAATTTTCATTCAGATCCTTTTCGTTATTTGTTCTCTATCAAAAATGTTTTATTGTTGTATCTAACTAATTTCATACATATATATATATATATACAAAGAACAAAACAATAGAAGTTGATTTAGATTTATCTTGAATCAGCTTTTACTCTTTTTTCGGTTTATGGTTTTACAAATGTTTTGATAAAATCTGCAGTGAAGAGACACAAGTTGGCGAAAATTGCCATATACAGAAACTAAAATATACAGTTACTTCGGTTATTTCATATATAAAAAAGACAGGTCTCCATACATCGACCTAATCATATTTCAATATGTCAAGAAAACATATGAAAACGTACAAAAATAAATACTGCCATATGTTGCAAGGTTCACTCGTTCATATTTTGTGTTTCACCTATTTCCTTTATCACCAGTATCATAATGTGTATGTACAAATATGTTATTAAAGGTATGCATAAATGAAAAAAAAATTATCATACTTTTTCCTCTGAATGACATAGTTGTTTTTGATAAATAGTATCTTCCCAAGTCAAAGGTTTTAGGTCCGAGTCTTTCCCCACAAACCCTTGACAGGTTTGGCTTATGTTTTGTGGGCTAACCAGAAGCAAAATGATGAGCCAATAAAATCAAAGTTGGTAAAGACGGATTTTCATTGATTCGACCAATAAAAGTAGCCTTGGAAATATAAATGAGGTCTGTTCCAATATCAAAGATTCATTTGGTTGTTAGAGATGCAGCCAAGAAATTATAAGCCAAATCTGTCGATTTTTTGTTGGGAAGGACGTGGATCTTGAACACTTGACTTGGGAAGATACATAAATAGTAGTGTTTGTGTAATTATATCTACATAAAAACATCGAGGTTAACTTACTGATTTTATCCCATGCCACTAGAGTTGTGCCAGCAGCAGTACCTAAATCAGTATCCGTCGTTATACTGGTACAGTTACCAGGTGTTTCTGTAGCGTGTAAAACACCACCAGAAATAGAATAAGCCTAGAAAACATGGAGGTTAACTTAAGATTCAAAAATATAGATATGTGTTCAAAGATGACATTATTTTGAATAAGGGCTTAGTATCGTGATTTATGTTTGTCTCTTGTTTTTATTATTGTTTTTCTAGTACAGTTCGCTTGTGAATTGTGGCATGTGATTGTAGTTCCCGGCCATTGTAGGTGTTTACTGTTATCCTGTTTTTGTAATTACACACCTGATCTATAATTTCATTGTAAATACAAGGGTTTGTCTCATTTGAATTTTTGATAGTTAATTTTTATTCATGTTGACATGTTAATTCTCAATTTAGTAAAGTTAACTTGTACTTGGATTCTGTATACTGTTTGCACCACAATTATATGAAAGTCATCAAAGCTTAAATGTATTTTGACAACAGTAATGGTCAAAATATTTCCCCCATCGGAACTGAACTTTGTCCTTGGCTTTTAAGCTTGACTGTTTTTATCCCGTTGGTTCGACAAATTCTTCTCATTTTAAGAGCAAAAAGGTTTTGATAACGGATTTTTTAGGCACATGATTTTCAATACTTACAAAAAAGTATATGTGGAATGGTCAGAAAAAAATGAAGTGAATAGATAAAAGAAAGAAATTTGGTACATAAGAGAACGAATATTGATGATTGCAATATAAAAACATTTCATGACAATCATTGAATTATTTTTGAAAAACTTCTCAATTATTCTCCTCCCGTAAGTCTGATAAGAGACATAAGTAGCGTAAAGGACCATCTATATACACAACGTTTACAGTAAATTCGATATTCAATTAACTATTCGTAGAATTGTTTCATGAAACAAAGAACAGATCTTTTCAAATTTATTTCAGTAACGGAATTTTAATTATCTTTATTCAGAAATGCACATTTTTACCCATAAGGGTTGAAAGCATATATAGACATATAAATAAAAAAAATTCAATCTTTCAAAAATATTTTCTGTGGTGAACTATGCAATTATTTTTCCACTTCCCTCAGTATAAGCGACTTTTTAAAAATGGAACAACATAATGCAAGTGAACCGATAGGAACAATATTTTGGCAAGTTTTTTAGATTCATTTTCATTGTTTTCAATTTTAAAAATGTTTACATTTTGTTTTTCAAATTCTTGTCTAATAGAAGTATATTTTGAGTTTATAGAAGAAGTGAGCTTCATCTTCTAATATGTTTTAATGACAATTCGGGCAGATTATATTTTCTCTTTTTATCTTTCTGAATCTGCCTCTTTCTAATTCTAAAAAATGATCACATATGTGCATTTTGCATTTATTTTTTTAATGAAGAAGTCTTCAATTTCATATTTGGTTTAAATTTTACTATATGAAAAAAATATTGTTTTCAGTAGACGAACTCAATTTTTCAAAAAAGCTTTTTCAAAACATTTTTTAATTGCTGTTTTATTAATTTATTTAAAGTTTTATTATCTTTAAGTTAATTAAGTTTTTCTAGTTGCTTTCAATCAACATTATTTGATGAGCAAATATCATTTACATACGAAAACCATATATATTTTCCAGCTGAACGAAGATTTTTGGATAATGGAATGCAACCGTTAATGATACAACGCCACCTAATGATATCAATATCATTAAGCGTTGCGGGTGCAACTCTAAATGATATAATTTATATCATTAAGGATCTCCCTTATTGCCTGCTAATGATACAAAACCGCTAATGATACAAATTAGTTCATTTAGCGTTGACGCATCGCCGCTAAATGATACAACAAAAATCTGATGAAAAACCGGAAAAAAAGAGCAACCGCAACCACTAATGATATAATTTTTTATATCATTAAGCGTTGCATGGCAACCGCTAATTATATAAAGTTACACATAAAATCATATGTTCAGAGGGGCATTGCAGATACATATGCAAGGAAGATTATTTTTGTCTGGATTATCAAAATGGCGCCCTTTGGAACTAAAAGGAAAAGTTTTGAGAAAATCCAAAATTCTCAGAATCGGATGAAATTTTATAGGAAGGCTGTCTTGCAAGTATGAAACTCAAATATGGTGTATTAATTGCCAAAAGGGCGATCTTTGTCACAGAAACAGAAAAAACGGAACATTTTCAAAATGCTAAAACTTTAATGAAATTTTACTGAAAGCTTGTAGCTAATTTGTAGTTAATTTCTAGTCTAAAATGTTCACAATAACAACCGTTTCATTGGAACAGGAAGAAAGATGGTAAATTTAAAAATGCTCCAAAGGAGACAAAATTGCACATAGAGGTTGTGTAATTAGAATAGAACTTAGACTGGAATCACTTTCTGTGCAAAAATCAGGCCGAATCTTTTTCAGTCCTGCAATGTCCCTTCTTCAAAATAAACATGTTAACACGAATATAACCTGCAGGCATAGACAGAATATGTCCACTTTTACAGTACAACATGCAAAATTCATATATTTTTAAACCTAAGTTTCATCTTTAAAACTCACTAATTCTGTAGACAGGCTAGATGAACTGAAATTTAATATAAACTTAACGCTTAAGAAGGGGCATAGAAGCACTCAAAAGATGCGGCCTGGTTTTGAATTTTGCACGGAAAAAGATTCCAGTCTTAGAAGTTCTATTCCAACTATACAACCTATATGTGTAATTTTGTCCCATTTGAAGCACTTTTAAATTTCCAACCTTTCTTCCTGTTCCAAAGAAACGGTTATTATTTTGAAAATTTTAGACTAGAAATTAGTTAAAAGCTTTCTGTAAAATTTCATCAACCACTTTTTTCTGTTTCTGTGACAAAGATCGCCACTTCGGAAGTTAATACACTATATTTGAGTTTCATACTTGGAAGACAAACTATAGGAATGCAATTTCATCCGATTCTGAGCATTTTGGATTTTTTCAACCTTTTCCCCTTTGGTTTCAAAAGGCGCCATTTTCATAATCCATGCCAAAAGAATCTTCCTTGCATATGTTTCTGAATGCCCCTCTAAACACATAATTCTATATGTAACTTTATATCATTAGCGGTTGCCATGCAACGCTTAATGATATGAAAATATTTATATCATTAGCGGTTGCGGTTGCTCTTTTTTCCGGGTTTTCATCAGATTTTGTTGGTATCATTTAGCGGCGATGTGTCAACGCTAAATGAACTAATTTGTATTATAAGCGGTTTTGTATCATTAGCGGCCGATAAGGGAGATCCTTAATGATATAAGTTATATCATTTAGCGTTGCGCCCGCAACGCTTAATGATATTGATATCATTAGGTGGCGTTGTATCATTAACGGTTGCTACATGCATCATCTAATAATGGGTTGCTTGTGTGACTAAATAGTCTAACTAGATATTTCAATACTACAATCTTTGTCATACAATTGGTGGACAAACACAGGTTACATACACCAAGTATTGGTTTTTATATACTGACTATGTTATATCTTTTTTATTTCAGTAGAAAAGCATGATATGTGCGAGTACCACACTGAAATCCTAAAACATAAGACATGGACTTATTGATCAAAAGATAATGTTTGTTTTTGTGATGAATAAATAGCCAAAACAAATAGCATATACCGAAAGGTGTTTTTCCAAATAAACGATATCTTTTACTTTGCAATTTATCATGTTGCGTTGAAAATACCTCACTTACAATACAGGAAAATCTGAAGTTATTAGAATTATCAACTGTTGTATCTTGATTCCACACACCAAGGTATTTAACATTATCAATTGTGGTAGAATACAGACAACTATAGTTTCCAGTATCTGAAATATGTGAAAAGGGTTTTGACATAATTTCCATAATTAAATTAACTTATTTTACATGCATTTTGTTCATGAATAAAATAACAAAATTTAATTTGAAATTGCAATGTTATCTAAAGACATTACTTGAATTGTCCAAATAGCAATGAACAGTATTCGACTTGGCTATTTCATGATAAATTAATGCGCAAATACATCATTAACAAAAAGCAACTGTTTATATAGTTAATACGAGTTCTGTAATTTTTATCAGTAAATTGCATTTTAATATAAAAACCTTCATTTCAATGCCGAACTATTTTTACGACAAATAAAGACAAATTTACTACATATTCTTTTCATTTGATCTGCACTGCAGCGACATAAGTTATCGAAATGGCCATATGCAGAAACTAAATATAAAGTAACTTCGGTAATATATAACAAAATACCAAAGTTACTGTTAATTGAATTTCTACATATGCGCATACATGTAATATATTACCACTAAATATACATTTTAGAATACAAACAGATTTATCAAAACTTCTGACGTGTTAGACAGTACCTGATGTCACCCTTACTGGAGAACATGTGTCATTATAACTGAAAGATAATGCCGTTCTATCACTACAGACGTCCAGAGTAGTTCCCGGGCAGTTTGAAGTCTTAGTTCCGTCGGAAGACGTGATATTTAGGCTGGCAAATACTGCCAATATATCCTGTGGACATGTTGTATTCAACAAACCATCTTCATACGCTCCTAATAAATAATTATTCAGAAAATGTCATTGATAACTTTACGATGTTGGCAAACGGTGAGTTTTTGTACTTTGTGCTAGACAATTACTCATGTTTGTTTGTTTGTTTGATAATCATCTGCAACTATTTCTCCTTTTTATCATTTTGTTTTCCAATTTTTTTCCTGACATGACCCGATCATAAGAAATGTTAACTTATCACTGACATTATCAGTTAATACTCAATGGGGGATTAATTGGGTTATTTCTCTTTCAATAACTACATTTTAAAAATAACACCGTTGATTTAGAAATTCTTTTAGTAGCTAGATTAAAGATATATTGATGATCGATTTTCAATTGACAATAATGAAATGTGGAAAATTAAACTGTCAGTTAATTAATATATCTGTTCTACTTTTTTTAAAATGAGCTTGTAACACGAAATTTGAAAAAAAAACAAAAACAAAAACAAAAAAACTTGTAAAAATTCTAAAAATTGTCCAAATGATCGTTCAGTTGATTGTTTGTGGATTGGGGTTGATATTTTCAATTGTTATTTTCCGACCAAAAATAAAATAATAAGAATAATTGTCTGATCTAGTGGCAATACATCATATTTTGAAAGTTTTCTGTGGTGAAGTTAGTACCGAAAATTACAGAAAAAATGTTGAACATATTTTGGATTGTGCGGCATAAATGATTTACATTTTACTTATGACACGTTTTGAGAATTGGAGAGAAATCTATTTGTGTTTATGGGTCTCCAGGAAAGAAAATGTATTTTTTATTGGTAAAGAAAATAACTGTTCTTACCTTTTTTGACCATCATATAAAACGTTCTCCGATCAGTAGATACGGTGCACACTTCATCAAATGTTGCTTCTGTGTTTTTCTTTCCAAATATATAATCATGAAGGAATACGTCGTATCCTATATGTAAGTAATAAAACGTTTTTTTTTTCTTCTAAAAAGTGTTTAATGTTAATGTAGAAAACTGATGGCAAAAATAGAAAAACTATATTTTGTTCAAGTTACTGATAACAAAAAAGAGACTTTCGGGAACGTGAGGTGCTCATCTGGGGCATGGATGTGCACTGGTCTAATCAACACTTTTGCTTTGGCAATCAAAGATTCATTTTTCATTTTCCGGCTACCCATTGCCTATATCACAAAAAAAGATTTTACTTTTATGGAGAGGACCATACATTTGCTATTGTGGCCAATTTTAATTTCAACTGGCTCATTTGATCTGAGATGTTTGAATGTAGGTTTACGATGGATGCAAAGTGATTACTTTGCCAAGTGAGCTTTAAGACTCACTTTAGGTTTATCCTATTTTATCAGAAAAGGTATTCTCATATTATGCAAGGTAATTTTGTCTGTTTCCATAATTATAGTGTTTGTTTTCTTACACGTGTTTTGTCTGATTAAACTTCTCCTCACCTTACTTGTTGGTATGTGTCGCTTGTGTGCAAAAGATATAAGGTTCCATATCTGGTAAGCACAAAATATAGATGGTATTCTACTAGAATGACCAAGTATGAGTTACTTTTCATTCTAGAAAGATTTTTATATTTTCACATTATAACATAATATGTTTAATATATTGAAATAAAACTTGCTTCCATGTTCCTCCTGTGTAAAAAAAGAAAAAAAATTGTCACTCCGCTCTTGTCACATACGATTCCTTCTTTGTTAAACACGCAAAATAGGAATAAAGAACAACCAAAGGGTCTGCTCCGTCCAAATTCAGAAAACTATAATATTATATAGGGTTTACATATAAACTCCCCTTTTGTTTATGTCATTACCGGCGATCTTAAGATCATTGAAAACGAATTTCTATTGAAAGTGTTTCCAATGGTCCGAAATTTCGAGATAATAAAACCGGTTTAACCCATCACTTCTTTTAAAATGCCTGTACTATGTCAGTACCATTGCGGTCGACAATTTTTCTGTGTTTTCCACCTGCCTTTTCTTTCAAAGAAAATTATGGGCACCAATATGTTAATCTCCAACAAACCACCGGCACCCATTAAGTATTTCTTAAATAGTTTTTAGACTGCTTAGTTTTGCACCTGATATCACGCTGTTTTTGAGAGTTCATACTGTTTAATAGTGCTATAGTTTTAAGTGTTGTGTTTGTGTGTATTGTGGGTTTTTAATGTCTCTGTTCTTCCGTCTTCTGGTGTTCTTGCTTTTGCCTTGTCACTTGTCTTTGATTTATCTAATCTTGTGCTTTGTTCGTTCAGTATTCTACTGTCGTTGTTTTTTTTACGATTTCGCTCATCATTTTTTATCTTTGATAATCGATCAAGTAATTTTTTTTTATTTATTTGCAATATAAAATCAAGCATATTGCCTTACCTGTTTTATGATAATAGACATATGTTTCGTTTGTTATTGTATAAATTTCCATACATAGGTACAGTCTAGTTAGAGCTCCAAATAAATCTTTCAGGTCTGTCGACCTACACAGAATTGAAATGAAAAGTCTTTAATGTGAAAATATAATGACTGTAGATCTTTTTAAGATAAATTACAACTCACATTTTCGGCAAAATCTTGCGTAATGCTTACTATTGTGCATGCTTACCAAACATTACATTTGTCGTTCATGCGATTGTTTCAACGCCAGCATAACGATGTAAATTTTTTTAAAATAAAAATTCAAAGTGACTTATCAATGGTTGACGATTAGGTAAGCCTTAACATTGATTTTTAAAATGTAGACTGTCTCAAGACTGTCTTTTATAATGTTAACTGTGTCACGGAATAGAAGTTCAACCAAGAAGACAAAATATTAAAGAATAAGTTTTTCAACGGAACAAATGTTACAGTGTTTGTTCCTCACGGAATAAAAGTTACATAATAATTGTTCCAAAGGAGGGAAATATTAGACCAATGTTTATAGTATAGTTCTTCCATAGGAACTTCTGTTAGACGGTACAAATATACGTTGGCAAACGGCACTACTGGTGTCAGAGTGCTACTAACTCAGGACTGTTTTTAAGTTATTTTAGGCCAGTCTCAGAGCAGTCATAAAAACTACTCCAAGTCAACTTTAAAACTGTTCTAGATGAAATAAAAGGGACAACAGGAAACACCTACAATGGCTGAAAATTATAATTACATGCCACAATCTGCTAGGGAACTACGCAGGAAAAACACAAATAAGACAAAAGACAAATGTAAACAACGATAGGAACTCGGGACAGCCGGACTTGGTACCGGCACTAGCAAAAGCCAGCGCACTACGGAAGAAAAATCAAACTCAAAACTTCCCGCAGGATTTGGTCAAGAATCATCATATATTTCAGTAGACATCGGCAGTATCAGTGAGAGGCCAGTATGTATGTAAAATGTTCAGGTCACTAGATCTCAAAGCTAATTTAACGGATGCAAGCAGAGTATCTTGTCAATATCCCCTATTACGCAAATAATGTAAGTTCCGTCCCAGCTTTTCTGTATTTTTAATCAGTTTCTGATATTTTTTTTAAAAACATTACCGTAAAAACGAGGATTAAAATGTCCTTATTAATAAGCTGTTTGCGGGTTACGCCATATTTAGATATTAAATATTCATATCTGTTATAAAACTTCTTAAAAGTATTCAACAACTTATGAAATCTGTAACCCTGTTGTAAAAGTTTTGCTGTGATAGTAAGGTTACGTTCATTAAAATCTTCAAGAGTAGAATAAACACGTGCGAATCGTACTAGTTGAGAAATGTACACCCGTATGATGGAGCTTGAGGAACGTCGCCGTCAAGAAAAGGGAAATTAGTTATAGTGAAATCAAAATCATCCCTTTTGTCATATATTTTAGTTATTATTTTACCAGCGTCAATAATGATAGTTAGATCTAGAAAAGGGCATTATTTGGAATCATTGTTAGCTCATTTAATTTCAACTCTTGTGGGTAAATCATGTCTACAAAATCTAAAAACTGGGGATTGTCAATAGTAAGGATATCATCAATATACCTGCTATTATCATTGAAAATAGAAATAAGATTATCACTGTTTTGTATGGTCCCGTTTTGAAGTTTTTTCATGAAGTCTCGTTCGTAACAGAACAGAAAAAGATCTGCAATGAGAGGTGCAAAATTTGTACCCATGGGAATACCTATGTCCTGTTGATAAATAGTGGTGCCAAAACGAACAAAGATGTTGTCCAACCTAGTTCTGTTTGTGAGCCCTGACTGCTCTGATCTGTTCTTGTTATAGCATGCTGAATACTCTGGCTTGTTCTGGTCATACAGCCCTGACTGCCTTAACCTGTCATAGATCCTAACTGCTCTGACCTGTCATAGAGCTCTGACTGCTATTATGTTATTGAATTAAGAGTTCTTGTATTGTTTTACTTTTACTGACTTTGAATGAAATTTACTTGACATACTTCCTGATCAATTAATATTATCATGTTAGATTTTTTTGTTGCAATCTCCAAATACAAGACGGTATGACTAGTCAAAGCAGTCGCGATTCTATGACAGGTTAGAGCAGTCAGGGCTCAACGACTGGTCAAAGCAGTCAGGATTGTATACCAGGTTAGAGCAAGAAGGGTTCTATGACTGGTCATAGCAGTCAGGGCTCTATTACAGGTCAGTAAAGTCAGGGCTCTATGACAAGCCAGAGTATTCAGTGCTCTATGACAGGTTAGACCGATCAGGGTTGAACGAATGGTCAGAGCAGTCAGGGCTATATGACTGGTCAGAGCAGTAAGGATTCTATGAGTGCTCAAAGTTAACTTCAAGTTAACTTTAATTTAATGCTTTATTTTTTTAACGAGGATTACAAACAGCCCGAAGGCTACAAAGTTGCTCTCCTCAACATAAACAGACAAGACAGTATAATACAAGACAAAATACAATACGACTCTCATCCACATACTCACACATAGTATAGTCAAATAGGATCTAATACAAGTTTGTACAAATAAATTACATAAAAAGTTTATTGTTTTCTATAAATTCAAACAGATGCTGAAATAACATTTTGTTGTCATCCATTGAGAAATCATCGTTACCAAGTATAAAGATTTTAACTCATAATTGCATAAAATTTCTTTAAAAGATATAATGCCCTCACCTTTTTAAAGAATAATAATCTTAAATTTTTATATCGATCACAGTGAATAAAAAAGTGCTCAGTAGTTTCAGGCTTTTTAGTATTACATCTTTTGCATAGCCGAGAGGAAATTAAGTTATAATTAAATAAGTGATCATTTAAAACAGTCAAGCAGAGTCTACTACGAAAATGATTTATTTTACCCCTACCATAACCATAGGAATAAATCTTTTTACTGTTATTTTCGCCATTTCTTTTTTCTTTAAAAATATTTAGGAACCTGATAATTTGTATTCAGCTGGAATATTGTTCCACTCTTTAATCGTTGACGGAAAGTAAGATGGTAAGAATTTAACTGTGCGTCCATGCCAGGGTAAAATATTGTCCATGCGACGCAGGTTATAATTTTGTGTATTATGACTAATAAGGGACATCACTCAAATCAATAATTATGACCCTCATGGTAATAATCTTAAAGAATAGAATAAGTTTATGAGTTAACTTAAGACTGTTCTCATGACTGCTCATGACTGCTCCCCGAGTTAACTTTCACAAGAGGTTATGCCTGCATCCCACTGTATTCTTGTTTTTATTTGTGTGATATCAGTTTAAGATTTCGTATTTTGTGATCTATTTACTACGGAAGCATGGAGGGGACATGAGATTTTTTTTCTAATTCGTGGCCACGACATACTAAGTCGTGGCCACGAGATACTAACTCGTTCCCACGACATACTAAATCGTGGCCACGAGATAGCTATCTCGTTCCCATGAGATAGTAAGTCGTGGCCACGAGATAATTATAAATATGAGCAAAGATCGTTGTTGAAGGTTTCTAAGTGTGTAAGTATCTCGTGGCCAAGACATAGTATGTCGTGGGAACGAGTTAGTGGTTTAAACTTATTTTATTTGCATAGAAATACAAATAGGATAAGACACGAGCAGGAACTTGCTCACGAGGTCCTCTCCAAATTACAATTAATAACCATAATTAGACATGCAAATATACTTACAATTACATTATAATAATACGAAATAACATAAAAAAAAAGCAAATAAATAAATAAGTCACATGTGTAAGTGTGTTTTGGTGTGTGCATGAGTAGTCAGCTTTTAAACAAAGTAAATTCACTAATCAATGGAAACGTTTAGAAGCTTTAAGGAAGAGATTAGCAAAGGAAAAGTTCGAAAAAAATTTAGACAATATTATTTTGGAAAACGCGTCTTGTCCTAAAGCATACTGGAAACTCATGAAAATGTTGATTAAATCTAATAAAGGGTCTTATTCTATACCACCATTACAAAATAATTCTATTAGTCAAACTTTGGATGAAACTGTCTATGACGATGACGAGAAATGCGCTTTACTTAATGAATACTTTTCAAAAGTTTCTACAGTAAATGACAATGACATTGAATTACCAGAATTTCCGTGTAAAACTGATGCAAACATAAGTTCTATACATATAACTACTGATGAAATAGCTGATATTATTGAAACTCTCCAAATTAATAAGGCTTCGGGACCGGACTTGATTAGTCATCAAATGCTGAAGATATGCCCTGAAAAAATTGCTATTCCTTTACAATATATTTTTAATAATTTTCTAGACCATTGCATCTATCCCTCTAACTGGAAGATTGCAAATGTTATTGGTATCTTTAAAAAAGGTGACGCTTCCTTTCCGTCTAATTATAGACCTATTTCCCTTATTAGTTGTGTTGGTAAAATTATGGAAAGAGTTGTTTATAAACATGTATATAACCATTTACACTGTAATAAGCTTTTTTATGAATTCCAAACAGGATTTTTGCCCAAAAGGTCAACTGTTCACCAACTCTTAGAGATGTACAACTCTATATTGAATTCTCTGGAGAAAAAAGAATTTTGTTGTTTCCTGTTTTGCGATTTCTCTAAAGCATTTGACAAAGTATGGCATCGAGGACTTCTACATAAAATGCATTCCTATGGAATATCTGGTAAATTATTAAATTGGTTTAAAAGTTATTTAAGTGAACGAAAGCAAAAAGTTCTGATAAAAAATTCATGTTCTAATTTATGTACTATAAATTCTTGTGTTCCACAGGGTTCTGTTCTCGGACCTCTGCTATTTATTATTTATATCAACGATATTGCGGAAAGCCTGTTTTCCCTGTGTAGACTTTTTGCTGATGACACTTCATTTGGATTATCAAACACTGATTTATATCATGTTACAGATGTAATAAATCATGATCTACAAAAACTGGATGAATGGTCGAAAAAATGGCTTATGTGTTTCAATCCGAATAAAACTGAAATTGTGATGTTCACTAATCATGACCTTCCGAACAATTTAAATTTCGTCTTAAACGGTGAAAGTATTAGCCTTAGCAGTACGCATAGACACTTAGGTGTAACACTGAGTAATGATGCTAAGTGGAATACGCATGTGGACAATATCATTACAAAAGTTTCTAAACAATTAAATGTATTACGCAAATTAAAATTTAGATTAGGTAGAAAAAACTTAGAAAAAATATTTTTTGTTTATATAAGACCATTGTTCGAATATGCCTCCGACGTTTGGGGAAATTGTGGAATTGTAAACTCAAACAAATAAGAAAGTCTACACAGGGAGGCAGGTAGAATTATTACTGGCTTGCCTGTTTTTACTAGATCAGAAATTCTCTATAGAGAAGTAGGTTGGGAAACATTAGAAGTAAGGAGGAAAAGAAAAAAAATACAAATGTTTCATTCTATATATTACAAGAGAACGCCCGATTATCTTAATGAATTAATACCCCCTTCTATTCAATCAACTACTGTTTATCCTTTACGTAACGGCGACGACCTTATAATGCCCTTCTGTAGACTTTCCCTAACTACAGACTCCCTTTTCCCATCTGCAATTAGATCTTGGAACAACTTGGATTTAAACGTACGAAATATTGATAGCCCTTCAAGTTTCAAGATGGCATTACAAGATAAATATTCAACAGTTTCGAAGCATTTTTATAGTGGTCCTAGAAAAGAGAACATAATTTTAACACAGCTTCGATGTTCGTCGTCTTTTCTAAATAGCGACTTAATGTTAATATTGTTCAAAGCCCGTCTTGTCAATGTGGTTATCACCAGGAGACAGTTGATCACTATCTTCTTAATTGTCCATTATATAATGCAGCAAGAGTAACACTTATGAATAATATTTCAAAAATTTTGAACGTTCATAATATAGATTCTAGATTATTGTTGGGTTTAAATAGCAATTTATCGTCCGAAGACTATGAATTTGTACTACATCATGTTTTTATTTTCCTTAAACGAGTTAGTATCTTGTGGCCACGATTGAGTATGTCGTTCCAACGAGATACTATCTCCTGGCCACGACATACTCTCTCCTGGCCACGACATACTAACTCGTGGCCACGAGATACTAAGTAGTGGCCACGAATACTATGTCGTTCCCACGACATACTAAGTCGTGGCAATGAGATTCTAACTCGTTCCCACGACATACTAAGTCGTGGCCACGAGATAATTATTAATATGAGCAAAGATCATTGTTGAAGGTTTCTAAGTGTATAAGTATCTCGTGGCCACGACTTAGTATGTCGTGGAAAGGAGTTAGTATCTCAGGCCACGACTTAGTATGTCGTGGAAAGGAGTTAGTATCTCGTGGGAACGAGATAGCTATCTCGTTGCCACGACTTAGTATGTCGTGGGGATGAGATAGTATCTCGTGGCCACGACATAGTATGTCGTGGGAACGAGTTAGTATCTCGTGGCCACGACAAAGCTATCTCGTGGCCACGACGTAGTATGTCGTGGCCACGAGATAAAAAAAAATTCACATGTCCCCTCTATGCTTCCGTCATTGTATGTTATAGTACAAACAAACATTTTTGTAATGCAATGAAAATCAATGTTTACACTTTCGTTTAATGTTATTTACTGGTTTCATTTTTAACTGTCCAATTCAATTTGCCTTGTTTTTCAGATTTTTTTCAGCTCTGCAAGTCTTCTTAAGTATTTCATTCGTCCTCATAAATAAATTTTTGATATTCTTTACTTTGATTCTGTTGACATTCCTCTTTCTTTATGGTATTTGAATAAGTTATTTCTACAATTAATGTCTTATTATACCATATTAATAAAGAAACAGAAATTGAAACGTTTAAAGAACACATTTGAGAACATTAATAAAATTGAATACGACTCCGGTCTTACTCTTACTTTGCTAATATTTTAAACGTTTCAACCATAAAATGTATAAAAAAGCATAATTCAAATTTTAGCTTGCTCACCCTGAATGGCTAATGACTCTGTTGATCTTATATTTGTTGTGAATTGACGTTCCATTGTATTTTGCCTTACACGATGTTGTAGCTCAATGAATAAAGTATAACATAGATAGAACTACACTGTATATTACTCACCTTAGAAGATACGTGCTATCTCTGATTTTTGTAAAAGTAAAGTACTGTATAGTACTCACCTCAGGAGATAAGTGTTATCTCAGATTTCTGTACAAGTAAAGTACTGTATATTACTCACCCCAGGAGATACGTGATATCTCGGATTTCTGTACAAGTAAAGTACTGTATAGTACTCACCTCAGGATATACTTGTATCTCAGATTTCTGTAAAAGTAAAGTACTGTATATTACTCACCTCAAGAGATACGTGTATCTCATATTTCTGCACAAGTGAAGTACTTTATATTACTCACCCCAAGAGATACGTGTTATCTCGGATTTCTTTACAAGTAAAGTACTGTATAGTACTCACCCCAAGAAATAAGTGTTATCTCAGATTTCTGTACCAGTAAAGTACTGTATATTACTCACCCCTGAAGATACGTGTTATCTCGGATTTCTTTACAAGTAAAGTACTGTATAGTACTCACCTCAGGAGATACGTGTATCTCAGATTTCTGTACGAGTAAAGAATTTATAGTACTCACCTCAGGAGATACTTGTATCTCGGGTTTCTGTACAGGTAAAGTACTGTATAATACTCATCTCAGGAGATACGTGTTATCTCGGATTTCTGTACAAGTAAAGTACTGTATATTACTCATCCCAGGAGATACGTGTTATGTCGGATTTCTGTACAAGTAAAGTACTGTATAGTACTCACCTCAGGTGATACGTGTTATCTCAGATTTCTGTACAAGTAAAGTACTGTATTTTACTCACCCCAGGAGATACGTGTTATCTCGGATTTCTGCACAAGTAAAGTACTGCATAGTACTCACCTCAGGAGATACGTGTTATGTCCGATTTCTGCACAAGTAAAGTACTGTATAGTACTCACCTCAGGAGATACGTGTATCTCGGATTTCTGTACAGGTAAAGTACTGTATATTACTCACCCCAGGAGATATGTGTTATCTCGGATTTCTGTTAATGTAAAGTACTGTATATTACTCACCTCAGGAGATACGTGTATCTCAGATTTCTGTACAAGTAAAGTACTTTATAGTACTCACCTCAGGAGATACGTGTATCTCGGATTTCTGTTCAGGCAAAGTACTGTATATTACTCACCTCAGGAGATACGTGTTATGTCCGATTTCTGCACCAGTAAAGTACTGTATAGTACTCACCTCAGGAGATACGTGTATCTCGTATTTCTGTACAGGTAAAGTACTGTATATTACTCACCTCAGGAGATATGATACGTGTATCTCAGATTTCTGTACAAGTAAAGTACTTTATAGTACTCACCTCAGGAGATACGTGTATCTCGGATTTCTGTACAGGTAAAGTACTGTATATTACTCACCTCAGGAGATACGTGTTATCTCGGATTTCTGTACAAGTAAAGTACTGTATATTACTCACCCCAGGAGATACGTGTTATGTCCGATTTCTGCACCAGTAAAGTACTGTATAGTACTCACCTCAGGAGATACGTGTATCTCGTATTTCTGTACAGGTAAAGTACTGTATATTACTCACCCCAGGAGATATGTGTTATCTCGGATTTCTGTTCATGTAAAGTACTGTATATTACTCACCTCAGGAGATACGTGTTATCTCGTATTTCTGTACAGGTAAAGTACTGTATATTACTCACCCCAGGAGATATGTGTTATCTCGGATTTCTGTTAATGTAAAGTATTGTATATTACTCACCTCAGGAGATATGATACGTGTATCTCAGATTTCTGTACAAGTAAAGTACTTTATAGTACTCACCTCAGGAGATACGTGTATCTCGTATTTCTGTACAGGTAAAGTACTGTATATTACTCACCCCAGGAGATACGTGTATCTCAGATTTCTGTACAAGTAAAGTACTTTATATTATTCACCTCAGGAGATACGTGTTATCTCGTATTTCTGTACAGGTAAAGTACTGTATATTACTCACCTTAGAAGATACGTGTTATCTCGGATTTCCGTACATGTAAAGTCGACATCACTTAAGTAAGGAGAGTTGAGTGGATAATTTATCATGATAGAAGAATTTGCATGAACTTGATTCTGTTCTGATCTAATGTAGATATCATCGTAATAAAACGGAAGACTGCAGTCTGAAACTAGAATTGAGTATTGCTAATAGTAACGATATACACTGCAATGGCTTAAAATTGTGTAAAGCATGTTTTCTCGAGAAGATGTGCAACACGAATGAACATGGCACGCTTTTCAGGTTATAATTAAGTCTAGGTACAAAAAGATCTATGTGTATTGCTTACCGCCGGCAACCAAAAAAATTAATTGTCTAAACATTATATCAATTGTATCAAGACAAGGAAGAATAAAGCTGTATAACTTTTATATACAACAAAGCACCCTAGAGTTTGTTTTGGTATTATTTATCATGTACCATGCTTACCCATCCGGAATATACCTGACGATACATTAGTTTTTGTGCTAGTGCTTTAGTTTTGTGGCGTTCTTGGTAATTTTTGTTTTGTCGTTGTCATGCTGCCTCAATTCCTGTTTGATATGAATTGCCGTGATTTTGGATTTTTCATTTTCGAATTACCCTTTTCATCATATTTTTTCGATAGTCGTTTGCCGATGTATTCTTAATACAATTTTATTTGTTTTCACCAAGATTTTTAACTACACCTACATCATACTTATAATCTCCGTGTAAACCAAACGTGTTGAATATAACTTATCTTAATAATGTACGTACATTCTTTTCATCGGAATTTACACCTCTCCTAATAACAAATATGCAGTATGTAGTTGCGTTACTAACAGCCGTGTCAATAAGGTCATCATCATAATTAAAAAAAAAATAATAATAATATAAAATAATATAATAATAATAAAAAAAAAGAAAAAGAAAAAAAAATCAAACATTCTTGGTGATGTTATAATAAGTATTACAGCGTTGCATGTTTTGTGGTTATATTTATCTATTGATTTCAAAGGTCTGGATTGTGTACAACGTTCATGTACTTTAATATTGTTGAAGTTGGCGTTAAATAACAATCAATCAATCAATCATGCATATCAAAGACATACTTAAAGCGCTTTAGGTTATACAATAGAAAGTAATAGAATTATTGCAAAATCGTTCAAAACATGAACTAACTTATGTACATGTCAACTCTACCTGTTTTGTGAAAAATCATCCAAAAACATATCAATTTAAAGAAGATATTGGACATGTTAAGGCACTTGGAAAACAGATATTAAGGAATGGCATATGTTTAGAATACAGCTCATTTATAACATACAGGAAATCGGTTAATCACCATGGATGTCTCAATAATAACTATATTTTTATTCAAAATTATCTGTTATGAAATTTCAGACTGCCAATAAAGGCTTAATTGGACAAGTCACAATATCATAAGCAGTCCCATCCCTTTCCCTTTAAATTATAAAACTGGCACTTACTAATTTACATTATGTCACAGCTTTATATACCTATAGAGTGCATCTTTATTATTTGTATCAAATTCCCTTCCAAAATCTTACGTCTGAATTATCAATTATAATATCTAGAACAATTTTAATATAAGGCATACATTGTTTGTTTAAGATAATTTATAGAAGAATGGACACATTTCAATCTATCATATTTATGGTTTTGTTTTCAATATTACACCCCTTACGTCAATGGCATAAGATTTTTATTCCATTAAGATGTATGATCAAACAAGTCATGTGAAAAAAGTGATATTTCTAACAGCAATAGTGTGATGGTTTCGCGTTCATTCGTAAATACTGATTTTTTACTGATTTTTATATATGAAAACAAAAATATTGATGAAAAGAATATTTTGTTTTTTTTTCACATTACTCCACTCTATAGATTATCTTGATTGAATAAAAAGACAACAGGTAATTACCACTATGGCCGAAAATCACACCCCACCGTCCACAAGGGGACGTCACGAGAAAAACATCCGCGACAAACGTAAACAACGATAGGAACTCAGCATAGCTGGACAGCTAGCGGTAGGGTTAATCCGATGTTTGGGTACCAAAATCTTGTCTTTCGTTATCCCGTTTTCCTATAGTATGATAAACATACAGATAAAACCCATTACAGATAGGCTACTAACTCCATGACCAGTATCTTGCAATGGAAAGAGTAACACCAAACGTAATTTAGAAAGATGGGTCAAGTAGTGCTAGCCATGTAACTGCCGGCTAGCTCAAGGATTCTAGTCTGTGAGTAGAACACTGTCGCATCAAGCAAGAAAAATCAAAGTCAAAACTTCCCGAAGGATTTGGTAAAGAATTATCACGTATTTCAGTTGATATCGGCAGTATGAATGAGAAGCAAGAATTCCAGTAAAATCATCAGGTTATTGGATCCCAAGGCCCATCTGACGATTCATGCAGAACATCCTGTCAATATCCCCTATTAAGCAAAAAGTTATGTTTTGTCCCTTTTTTATATATTTATCAGTTTTGGCATTACGTCGCAACAAGGATGAGAAATGTCCTTGGCTATAAGCTGTTTACGAGTTGCGCCATATTTAGACATCAAATTTTACTATTTTCTATATTTTGTTTAACCATTTATGAAATCTGTCATCGTGTTGTAAAGGTTTGGATGCGAAAGTAAGGTTACGTAAATAAATGTCGTCAAGAGTAGAACCATGGCGTGCGAATAATACAATTTGAGATATATACACCCAAAGGATAGAACTAGAGGAACGTCGCCGTCAGGAAAACGGAAATTAGTAATAGTGAAATAAATCATCATCTATTTTATCATAATTTTACCACAGTCAATAGTGATATTAGCTGTTTGCTAATTGCTAATAAAGAAGCAAACCAAATGTACAAATCAAAAAACAACTAAAATGAAAAAAGGAAAAGCCAAGAGCCAAACTTTTCGGTCAGTATGACCTTCAACTGGGGGCAACCGGGCAGCAAATCGAATAAAGATATTTTATCAAGTAACAGAAATTTCCTGTAAAAATCACGCTCAATCCTGAACATTATCAAAAACGGAAATAAAAACATCTGTATTTTGTTCTTTTCATACATATTAATTTGTTGCCATTACACAAAATACATCTTTTATACTTTCATTGTTTATTTCAATGTTTTTTTCTGTGGAAACAAGGATCAGGAGGGGTACCATTCCGATATTCAACTCTACTTATCACTGTTACACGTCCTTGTTTTGTCTTTGTTCTTCTCTGTTGCGGTTTTTGTCATGTCTTTGTACTTTAATTTTTGTGATCATCACTTTCCTTGTGCTTTCGGTATTCTACTGCCGTTATTTCAACATACAACTTCGATAAATAACCTACATGTGTTCATATTAATTCCGAAATTTGGGACACCGAAATGTCGTATCTTTAAATGATGTCATAGTGACGGCCATAAAATGTCTTAATAGATGATGAAAACATAGGCTGAACAGATCACTGACTGATCTGCTTTTGAGACAGTGTTTTTGCACTTTTCAAAAATCACAATTATATGCTTACAGGAAGTTTAGATATTATTCATTTTAGGCAAAGTATTCCTTCCTCTATTTTGCAAGTGAAGGAAATGTAGTGATGCTTT